>PVLC010035918.1:0-15992 GCA_004027655.1 Graphiurus murinus | reverse complement strand
TGTTCGTGTTTTTTATGATTGCCATTCTGACTGGAGTTAAGTGAAATCTTAGGGTAGTTTTGATTTGCATCTCCCTGATTGCCAATGATGTGGAACATTTCCTCATACATTTATTGGCCATTTGTATTTCTTCTTTTGTGAAGTGTCTATTTAGGTCCTTTGCCCATTTTTTGATTGGGTTGTTTGCTCTCTTAGTTGACAGGAATTTATTCGGAGAATAAAAGTATCAATGACACAAAGATATATATTCTTTTATAATCTTGAGTAAATTACATTAAAATACTTTTTGAAGATATCAGTATATTAGAAAGCAACAAGAACTAGATGAAGTGGAATTCTAGACAGAGCAAACCATCTAGAAAGAGATCAATGATGGTTACCACCTGGTTGCTTCTTGGGAGCAGTTCTGGACATTTGCTAAGTATTAAGACAAAAAGAGAGACTCTACTATGGAAAGAGAAACTATCAAAGCTTCAAGTGATGACAAAGTGATTTCTAAAAACTACATTAGAAACTTAGGAGGCTTGAAATGCATGCCTTGTTTTCCCCACAGAATATTTACTGAATTCTGTTGCTGCAGTGAAGTTGGGGAGATAAGATTGACAGTTTTAAGACAGAATAAAATTATACACATCTCATTTTATTTAGAAAAAAAAATCTTCCAAAGAAGGGTCAATCTTCAACACTGTCATTCTGCTTCCAAAGACATTTTCAATTTTTGAAGATCTTTTGAAATGGAGGTGACATTTATGAGCTGGAAACCCCTGAAAGTAAGGAACAAGTCTCTCTAATTTTCAGGGCCAACGAAACAAATTCTCCAAGTCTTTCAATAAATGATTTGGGGAGGATAATTCTATAGGAACACAAGACAGAACTGGACTGAATCATTTTAGACTAACATCAAATTAAACACAGCTAAAAATTAATTAAACTAAGCAATCAGATTCTCTGTATAACAATAGCAAAGGAAAAAACCACTGATGAAACACAAAATCATTGAAGGCATTTAGGGCTCTTACATATAATGTCCAGCACATCAACAAAAATTATTAGACATATAAAGAGGCAGGAAGTTGTAACTGGGTGAAATAAATACAAGATTATGGAAACCAATCTAAAAATAAAGCATATCAGGGATTAAAAAACTACAGCCTGCAGGCCAAATATTGTCTAATGCTTCTTACTGAAAATAAAATTGTCTTGGAACAAATCCACATTTGTTTGTTTACATATTGTTCAGAGTTGTTTTTGTGGAAGTTAATAATGGGAAGTTAAGTAATGATAAATAAAGGTCATGGCCCACAAGACCAAAGTAATTACTATATGACCCTTTATAGAACGAGTTTTCAAATTTCAAAGTACAAACTAGAGCTAACAGGTAGGTATTATAACATACACATTAATAATATTTTAAAGAAACTAGAGCATAAGTAAGGATTGCTACTACCATTCCATTAATTGTTTTCTGGCAGATTTATAGTTTCTTTCTTCCTCTCATGCTGACTTCCTTTGTGATGTGCTGTGTTATTTTTGTGCTATGTTTTGATTCCTTTATGTTTTTTTTTTTTTTTGTATATACTACTGGTCTATTTTTTTGTGTTTGCCATGAGGCTTACATAATCATCTTAGGGTTATAACAGTCTATTTTAAACAGATAAAAATATATATTCAACCTCATTTGCATCTTTTACATATTGTGTTTCTATTAACAAATTATTGTTGCAATATTAATTTAATAATACCTGTATTTTTTAACACTTATGCCTGAGTTAAAAGTGACTCACATACAACTGGTACAATATTGAAAGTATTCTGAATTCGACCATACTCTTACCTTTACAGTGAGTTTTATACTTTCATATGTCTACATGTTGTTAATGTCTCTTCATTTCAATGGGAAGAACTCCCTTTAGCATTTTTTGTAAGCCATGTCTAGTGGTGATATACTCCCATGGCTATTATTTCTCTGAGAGTATCTTTATCTCTCTGTTTTTTGAAGGACAGCCTGGCCAGGTATAGTCTACTTGACTGACACTTGTTATTTCTTTCAATAGCTTGAATATAACATTTCACTTTCCTGATCTATAAGGTGTCTGTTGAGAAATCTGCTGATGGTTTTATGGAGGAGATATCCTTTTTTTTTCTGATGAGCTGCTTTTCTCTTGCTGCTTTCAAAATTCTCTACTTTCCTTTGACTTTTGAGAATTTGATTATAATGTGTCTCAGTGAAGATCTCTTTACCCTTAATCGATCTGGATTTCTTCAGGCTTCATGGCTCTGGATGTTCAGTTTTCTTTGCAGATTTGGAAACTTTTCTGTCAATATTTCTTTAAATAATCTTTTTTTTTCTCCTTTTCTCTTTCTCTGCTCATTCTCAGATTCCCATAATGCATACATTCATTGGATTAATGGTGTCTCATAGGTCCTATAGGCTTTCTTCACTCTTTTTTTATGCATGTTTGTTTTAATTTGTTTGTTTTTGTTCCTCTGACTGAGCATTTTAAAATGACTTGCTTTGAGCTCACTGATTCTTTCTTTAGCTTGAGTCTGCTATTGAAATTCTCTATTGAATTTTTAGCTTCAGTCATTATGTCCATCTCCAGAATTTCTATTTTTATAATTTCTATGGCTCTGCTCAATTTCTAATTTTGTTCATGTGTTATTTTCCTAATTTCATTTAGTTGTCTGTGCATGTTCTCTTGTAGCTCATTGAGCTTTATTAAGATTATTTTGAATGCCTTCTCAAGCAGTTTGTAGCTTTCCATTCCTTTAAGATCAGCCATATTTTGCTTCTTTGGTGGTGCCATGTTTCTCTGAGATTCTTTTTTGTTGCTGGTGGTATTTTCACATTAAAGAAGTAAGTGCTTTTATAGCCACCACAGAGTAGCCTTGCCAGATTTATGGGTGAATTTTCCATTTGATACCTTGAGAGATCAGGCTTGGTACCTGTACCAGTGAGTGTGCATATTTGGTACCTATAGAAATGTAAAGGATTATAAGGGAGTACTATGAAGTGATATACCAACAAACTGTATAACTTAAAAGAAATTGATGTATTTCTAGAAACACACAGTTTACCAAGATGTAAATATGAAGCAATGGAAAATCTGAATGGAACAACAGGAAGTAAGAAAATTCTATCAAAATCCCCCTATAAAAAAATCCTGAGGACCTAGTGAGTTCTACCAAATAATCAAATAATTAATGTCAGTATTTCTTAGTGTTTTCCAAAATCTGAAAAAGAAGGAATTCTTCCAAACCCATTTAATAAGACTAATACCAACTTGATATCAAAGCCAAACACTGATACTGAAAAAAAAAAAAAAAGAATTACAAACCAGTATCCTGACAAATACAGGAGCAAAAATGGGCAACAAAATATAGTGCATTCAAAACAAAATAAGTCTTAAGCATGATCAAATGGAATTTATTCCAGAGAGTCAAGGATGTTTCAAAATATAAAATTTAATAAATATGATATATTTCATTAACATAATAAAATACAAAAACTTATATGTTCACCTCAGTTAAGATGTATAATATAAATGTTATTTAACAAAATTAAATGTTGTTTCAAGATTATAAACTCAAAATATTTAGTTTAGAAAAAATGTACCTCAAGATAATAAAGGCTATATATGACAAAGTCACAGCTAACATCCTATTCAATTGTTTAAAAACTGAGAGTTTCCATTCTCAGATCAGGACAAAACAAGTATATCTTCTATAACCATTTTTATTCAACATGTATCAGAAGTTGTAACCAGAGCAATTGGACAAGAAAAAGGAAAAAGCTGTGCCTAAAATGGAAAATAAGAAGCCAAATTGTTTCCACTTACATATAGAAATTTCACCAAAATTCAATAAAGTTACAGGGTAAAAAAATTGACATACAAAAATAAATACTGTTTCTACAAAGAATAATCCCTCCCAAATCAAAACTATCCCACTTACAATACATTTAAAAAATACTTAAAGTAAAGTTAACCAAGGTTAAAGCCTTATACACTGAAAACTATACGTATTGATGGAAAATTGAAGTAAATACAAATAAATGGAAAGATATCCTATGTTAGTGGATTTGAAGAATTTCTATTATAAAAATGTCCACACTGCACAAAATAATCTACAGATTCAATGTGATTTCTACCAAAAATTTAATCATATTTTTATAAAAATAGAAAGAAAAACCTAAAATTCACATGGAATGACAGCTAACACTAATTGGCCAGAACAATCTTAAGAAAAAAAACAAGGCCAAAGCTGCCACACTACCTGAATTTAATATACTGCAAACTAACAATAATCAAACAAAATGGTACCAACATAAGAATAGGCATGTAGAGTAATGAAACTGAATAAGGAACCCATAAATAAATACACACATTTATAATAAATCTTTCACAAAGATGTCAAGGACATACATAAAACAGATATAAAACTGTCCTTTCAGCAAACAGTATTGGGAAAACTGTAGTTTACATGCAGAATAATAAAATTGGAACTTTATCTCATATAAAAATCATTTCAAAATTGATTTAAGCTTAAACATAAAATCTGGAACTGTAAAAGAACTAGTAGAAGAAATAGAAAAAATATTCACATTGGTCTTGATAATTAAAATATAACTTCAAAAGCAACAAAAGCAAGAAAAAAAAAAGGTAATATATCAAATTAAAGAACTTCCTTGCAGCCAAGAAGACAATCAACAGAGTGAAGATACAACTTATGAATTGGGAGACAATATTTGAAAACCATATATATTGTAAGGGATTCATATCCAAAATATATAAGAAAGATAACTCAGTAGCAAAAAATAAAAATCCACAGATAATGTGATTAACAATAGACAAAACACCCAAGTAAACACATCTTGAAAGAAGACGTACAGTTATATGGAAAAAAGGCTTGCCATCACTAATCACCAGGGAAGTGCAAATTAAATTACAAAAATATTATAATTCATCTCTTTGAATGGCTAGCAATAAAAAGACAAAAGGTAAGTGTTTGGGGGATTGTATAGTAAAGAAAACCCCTATAATGGTCATTATGGAAAATAGTATAGAAGTTCTTCGAAATTAAAAATAATTACCATATTATTCAGTAATCCTAATATTGGAAATAGAAATATTGTTTAAATGAACATTGGATGGCCTCTGTATAAAGGCTGAACTTGAGAAAGACTGTAAGCAAAAGTGAACAGCAGTTTGGTCTAGAGAAATTTGTTGATAACATTCCTAAGAAAGTTCATAGAGTAGCATGAGGAGTGGAACATGTATTAACAGAACAGTAAAAAAAAAATAATAATAATGATTTATATTAGAATTTAATAAAAAGTTAAAGAGAGCTCATTTCCCCCAAAATATGTCAAAAGTAAGAAATAAGTACTCCTCACTTTGGAAAAATACATGACGAATTAAAGACACAGGATAGAACTTTATTTTTGTTATAGTAAGAGTCAAAAGAGTGATTTAGTAACAGCTTTAGGAATATAGGTAAAGATTTTTACCATAGAAATGAGATCCAGAGAGCATATTATTGATGAAATATTCCATAGGGAGAAGAGAAAAATGAAGTAGAGTTAAAGGAGAAGAGATAAAGGTATAGGAAGAGTAAATAAGCAAAGAAACTGCAATATTATAACTGAGTTTCTAAAGACATCTTAATCCTTGTGAGTAGACCTTGATTATTGTCTGTGGGCTACATTTTTTCAATATAATTGAAAAACAGTGACTCATACTGATGGTACACATGTAGACAGGGAGAAAAATCATGAAAAGTATTGTCCTTCTTTCATAATGTACCTCCAATCTTACCCTTAAAAGACCTAGATTACTGTCATCTGGTTGATGCAGTTTGGAGATCATCTCCTCCCAGATGAAGCTATAAGTAGTCTTCTAAAATATTATTGAAAAGAAAACTTCCAGTCTCTTCTTTAACACCCCAAGCAATGGAGAACTAGTTATTTCACGCAACTGGCCTCTTTAATTTCAAACAAATCTCACTGTTAGAAAGTTCTTTCTAATCTTGAGTCCACATCTGTTCCTACACAATTCCCATATATTACTTCCACTCCTGCCTGCTGGAGCTAGAGGAAGCCTGCTTCCTGTTCCACATGACAGCACATCAAATATTTATTGACAGTTCGCATGTCATCGGTGTTTTCTCCAGGCCAGACTCCCTCAGGTCCTAGCTGTCTCAGAATCAATCGAGTATGGCAACACAGATGATGTATCCTTCATTTTCAAAGCCACTAACACCTGTTTCAGACACTAAATGGCAGTAAAATAAATAACATCCTGGTCAGCCTTTACACCTGGGGTTCCCTGGCACATAATAAGACAGGATTGCATATGGAGAAGCAAATGATTCATCCTCAAAGTCATACCACTGTACTGAGAGTCACATGTTCCACCTCTGCTATTCAAACTACACGTATACTCCACACTCTATGTGTATATTGGTTTTTAAGAACCATAAGTTTGGCTTCATGATTGGTAACTACCCATTACCAAACACTTCTTTTTGAGCATCGTAAGTCAAGTGAACTGAACCCTGAAATGGAAAATGTGTCTGAAGCTCACATTCTGTCACAAAGTAAAGTTACTTTTAAACTCCACATTTCTTTCTTCAAAAACTTGAGAATAAATCGTTTTTAAGAGGACCCAAAAGATATTAGATTTCCCCTGTTGATTTCTGCTGGTTTCAGTAGTGGCTTCCGGACCCACATGAATCAGGACAGGGTAAGGGAAACATCTCTTTTCACTAGTTAGATGAAACATCCCTGTGTATTCGACAGTGTGGTGATCACTGGCTATTGTTCTTTCTGCTATCACTACCAGTATAGCTTATCACCACAAAATACAACTCTTGCCCAACCAACCTCAGACTCCAAGCACCTCCTCTGAGTTGAGTGCTATGTTTGATGAGAGCTAGACCCAGTAGGTACAGATGTCATTGCCCCTTCTTTAAAGATTTTTCAGCATAGTTGAGGAGAAGACTAAAACTTCAGCATGGCTAATATAGTCAAGCATAGCATGAATGAAATAATGGATAGTAGATTAAGATAAATATCTGCATGCACACTTAATAATAGAGCTACATGTGATTTTGGACTTCATCATACCTTGACAACATGGTCTTTGACCAGCCACAAAACTTTTATAAACCTATAGCAGAAACAGAATAGTGAGTTTTGTATTGCAGTATAAATGGTCACTACTTTAATCTTTTCACTTAACTTCAAAATGCTATGGGATATCATAGAATTCTCACTCTTCTCAAAATAAGTCTTTCTCTATATTCCCATAGCACCATACTCTTCTGATTCTTCTATTCCTTTGGAAGCTCCTTCACAGTGTATTTTCCATCTCTTCCAGATTCCTCAAATTTGGACTGTTCCATGATACGGTCCTACGGCATCTCTATATAATTCATAAACCCTAAAACATACCTCCAGATCTCATCTCCTCCTTAAGTTCCAACACTCTAATTATATTCTTTGCATGTTTTACTTGAACGTCTAATAAGTGTCTCAAGCTAAACATATCCAACTCAGAAAACATTGATATTTCTACCTTAAAATCCCTTACTCTTTCACTTTAAGACAATACTGTGCTATCCACAGTGTTCTTAGATATAATGGTGTAGGCAAAATCCTTCTCTCCTTCCTACATCCAACCTACCAGAAACTCCTTCTGACTGGCCTCCCAAACTATATCTCACATCAGTTACCTCCCTTCACTCCCACTATTGCCTTCCCAGTCCTAGTCCTAAATAATCTTATCTAACCTGGAGGAGATATTATAACTAGTCTCCACTCTTGCCCCACACATTCTGTTTCCACACCTTCAGAGAGACTGATCTTTTACAAAAATTAATTTGGAGCTAGGTGTGATGGCACATGCCTATAATCTCAGTATTTGGGAGACTGAGACAAGAGGATCACAGGTTTGAGGCCAGTTTTAGCAACTTAGAGAGACCCTGTTTCAAATTTAAAAAATAAATAAAAACAAACAAATAAATAAATAAAAGGGCTGGGTGTGTAATTTGGAGGTAAAATATCCCTGATTTCAATCCTCAGTACTTAAAAAAAAAAAATTGGATAAGGATAAGGTTACTCCATTGCCTAAAAATTACTGATGATTTTTCATTTTATGTTAAGAAAGGAAACCAATCGTCTCACATTACCTATGAGGCTGTACATCACATGGTCTCTGACTTCAGCTTTGCAACTTTTCTTACAATTTCCAACTGTGCTGACTTCCTTGAACATAATAGGTCATTTGGCCTTGGGTCCTTTCTGTTAGCTTCCCTCTACATGTAACTATGCCCTACATCTATCTCCTCATGGCTAGTTACTTCTTGACATCCAGGCTGCTACATCTGAGAACCCTTCCTTGTGTGTGAAATATATGTGGCAGCCATGAGAATGCTCCTTTCAGCCTTCCAACCAGACAGAAAATAATGGATCCAGCTACAGAACTTTGGTACCCATGGCTATGTTTGCACCAAAGACATGCCTTTGCCAGCCAGTGACCAAATTTGGTAGGGATACTCAGGCACACCCATTTTTTGGAGACTCAAGAGCCCCACAATAGCTATCTTTGTATGAAAATTCCCAACAAACATTGCCAAACCTTAGGCTGCACAACAATCTGACACTTTCATCTCAACTCTCTCTCCCTTCCACTCCAGTCACACGCCAGCTCTCTTGGCCTCCTCATGTCCCTTCCTATTTTCTCCCACACAGGCACTTGCCTTCTTACAACTTTTTCTCATGTTTGCTTCTTGGTAGATCCAGACTAAAGTCACATTGATGTATGATCCGGTGACATTAATGGTTTTGAAAAATGTGCAGGACTGATGATAACTCAAAAGTTATTTATATGGTTGCTTCATTCGACCCCCATAGCAACAATGTTCTCATTTTATGCATTAGAATCAGAGGCTGTAGAAGAATAAATAGCAGATGTTAAGAGTCACGATAAGCAAGTATGAAAAGAGAATTTGCCTTCGAACTCCAAACTCTTTCCATCGTGTCTGACATTTCCCCTCCTCTCTACCAAGGAGGGCTTCAGAGATGACTAAAAAGACTGAAAACTTCACCAGATATATGTCCAATTTGTGCTCCAAGGGTCTGTACTTTGGTTGTGACTGACCCTTGGGTTATGCATTTATTTAGGAAGGACAGAATGCTTAGCATTTTTATTATACGTGACATTCCTCTCTGGCAGTAACACATACACTCTTTACATTATGCAAATGCATTTCCTTCTGGCCTCTCATTATTTTCCTGAATCAAGTCTACCAAAGGTCGATTTCTTTGTCAGCAATAGGGTGCACACTGGCAGTGTGACGTGACAAAAGCTCTGGCCTGTTAACAGTCCTTGTCAGCAGTAGGTTGTGATCCTTTCTCTCTGGTCCTAGCAGGACCATGCCACTCTCCCTTCAGACCATCCCAGAAGAAAGAATTACCTTTCTTTAATGTTTGAAAGTTGGATCCATCTGTTTCTCCAAATGCCCAGCAGAATTGCTGCTGGCTGTTTGCAAGGGTCATTTTAACAAAACTTTACTGCAAAGACTTTCTACTTCTTCACTCAGCCCTCATTCTTGCACCAACATACCTGCTTCTGGATTCTTGACGAAACAACAAACCCCAGAGAGGCCAAAGAGTGCAGCTTCCAGCTCTCAGACCCTGAAATATTCAGTCACAGAAATTCTCAATAGAACCCCATACTGCATGCAAGTCCTTCCATATGAATTTTGAATAGGCATGCCATCATTTCCTATAGAAAAACCTAATTCTGTTAACATAATGCCCGTACAAACTTTGCACCATTTTTACCAGTATAAGTTTTCTGTTAAATTTTATATTTTATGTGTATTCTCACTCGACATGCAGGCATAGCAGGAAACTATTTGTTGAAAAAAAATAAGGAGGGAAAAAGATGCTTGCTGTCAAAATAATAGGAAAAGTGCCATATATTTAAAGGATGAATACATGGCATGGTTTTAAAATATTGAGACTGATTTCAAGCATAGTTTACACATACTTCCTTATGGATTTTATTCCTTTTTCTTAATGCATATAAACTAATAATTTTATTATATTTGCTAAGTCTAGAGTATACATTGTGATTTTATTCGAAATCTGGTAGAAACTGTGAAATGTCACTATTCTAAAATTATAATAAATTCAGTGTTCTGATGAAATTTTATATAAAAGATAATTCATTCATATTGCATTCTCTTTTGCAGAAAAATAAAACTGAAATGCAAAGAGGAGAATTAAGTTTCCTAAGTCTATATATCTAGTTAGTTTCTGAGAAGGGATTTGAATCCAGATTTGCTGGTCCTTAATTCATTTCCTGCTCACTCATCTTGCAGGATGGGGATTGAACCCAGGAGCATTCTACCTCTGAGATACAGCCCCAGACCTAATTTATTTTTTAATTGGAAATAGGGTCTCATAAAATTGATACTAGCCTTACTAAATTGCTGAGGCTGTCTTTGAACCTGTGATCTTCCTGTCTCCACTTCCCAAGTACTTGAATTACAGGGATGTACCACACACAGCTCTGACTGATTATTCACAATTAGTTTGTGTCCTATTTGCCATAGAAAGATGGCTATAGATTGAAAGCACTCTTTGTTTATCTGTTTGTTTGTTTGAAGGAGGTAGAGCTTGAGTAAAGATTTTAAGAATGGATAAGATTCATGCGAACCAAGAGAAGAAAAGAGGTTTTAGGAATGATCCCAGAAGAGAATGGAAGGAAAGCATTTGAGAGATAGAAACTGTCAATATATACAAAAAAGAGGTCGGCAACAAAAACTGGAAAAGTCAGAACTACCAAATATGAGGCTTTCAGAAGTTTGCTAGAGAAGAGATATTGACTAAATACACTGACTAAATACAGTATTCCTCTCTCATTGTTCCATGCTATGCTATTTCTATATCACCTGAGACCATATTCTGGAACATCTCTGGAGGCCAAGTTCATGGTCCCTGAGCCTGAATTGTATGCTATTGCTCAAACAGTGCCTCTTATCTTTTAGAAAAATCATCTTCCCACATGTGACCACCAGCTTTGTTTAGAAACCACAGGATTTTGCTTCTACCACTGAGTATAGTAAGAGTATACACATCCCGACTGCTGATATGTGTCAGATATAAAGCTGGACAGAAATTCAGGTTCTTAAAAATGTTTTAGACTCTGCCATTGTCAGAGTTTCCTGTGCCTGGACCATGTGCCCTCAGCTCCCATTTGCATTCATTGTATTTAGTCAATATCTCTTCTCTAGCAAACTTCTGAAAGCCTCATATTTGGTAGTTCTGACTTTTCCAGTTTTTGTTGCCAACCTCTTTTTTGTATATATTGACAGTTTCTATTTCTCAAATGCTTTCCTTCCATTCTCTTCTGGGATCATTCCTAAAACCTCTTTTCTTCTCTTGGTTTGCATGAATCTTATCCATTCTTAAAACCTTTACTCAAGCTCTACCTCCTTCAAACAAACAAACAAATAAACAAAAAGGAAAGTGAGCATGGGCACTCTTAGAACAGGAAGGAAAAGAAGCAGTGATATGTTCAGAAAGAGAGAGAACTTGAGGGGTCCACGCACCAGGGGTGAGTATAAGAAGAAGCGGGAGGAAAAAAAAAACAAAAAAACCCTCATCTTTCTTATTTCCCTGTTTCTACTTCTGCATAATGGGCAACTGTAAGTGGCATGTACTACCATTCATTTAGAGTAGACTGGTGCCAACTGAAGCATGAGGTTTAGAAGTAGATACATAAAACTCCACAAAACTCAAGAACACCTGAATGCTATTTTTTTTAAGCATAAATCATGCAGTTTTAGCATAAAATATACGGACAATCATCAAAACTCAAGGAAGAGACCTACATCTTCATATCCACTAGGGCATAGCTGGTTACTAAGGGATTTAAGTTGGTATATGAGCACCATAAGGCAGGAGGAATCCAATGTACTCCAGAACCCAATTACAAGGTAGTAAGGTTCAATTTACATAAATACATGGATTAACTGATCTAAGAATGGGGTTCAATTGTCACCTTTGGGAAAAATCAAATCTGTCATATTAATAACAAGAGTATTAAGATTATCCTGCTATTCAAATGCTAATCACAATATGAGCTTTTCTATGTGTTATCAAGCAAAATAAAACATTTTTCTAATAGAAAGATTCTGCAAACTTCATAATACTTCCAGAGCCTTATTAAAAGTGCTCACACATTTAAATAAAATTAAATGCCAGCCTAATCACCCCGGACAGACCTCTCTCCATGTGAGGTAGCTTTCCTCCGGAGTCACATTTGGACGACCATACATGGAGGTCTTCACAGTCATTTGTCTCTCATGGCATTACAGATATTGAATTCAGATTATTCATGCTGAATGAATGTCTGGTTTAATAATCTAGAGGCCATGTCCACACTTTAACACCTAATCACTTTGGTCATGTAACTATGCTGAAGAAAGCTGATATTAAAAAAAAAAAAAAACACAACTGCTGGAGTAGAGACTTATTTCTAAAAGCAAGGCTGCCAATCCCTTTTACCTAAGCTGAATTATCTAGCTATATTCAGAATACATCAGCCCTGAAAAGTCAGGTAGTTTGAAAATAAATGACAAGCTCATTAAGCTCATAGTTCTGTACCCTTGGCACATACAGAAAAAAAAAAAAAAAAAAAAAAAAAAAAGGCCAGGTGCTCAGTCCCAAATTGAGTTCCTTAAAAATTTGGTTCAACCTTTTAGGCTAGAGTTGAGCATCTTGAGGTATCTGAAGTGTTCTGCAAGGTCCTGAAGATCTATTTTCCTTACTGTATGAAGTACATCAGTCAGGACCATGAACACGAGCTGTGAAACCACCATATTCCAATGCTCTAGAGTTTAACACATTAAGGACCCACTTCCACCCAGGCTACAATCCAGCCCATTCCACCTTTTGATCAGGTGGAATCTGATTCTTTCCATCTTGTTTTGCCACCATATGAAAGGACCTTCTCTCAATCCTCCACTGGATTGTCTGGAATTTACTCAGACAATTAGTAAGGAAAGTAAATACAGACAATAATATGTCTCTGCTACATAAAGTGCCTCATGTGTGTTTAACTTTTAAAGAGGGATTTCATAGGAGCATACAAGAATGAAGGTAGAATATGTGACAAGACCTCCAAGAGAAATTATTGTTTCAAAAGGTTAATCCTAAAGACATGTGCCTCCTCCATCCATTCTCCAAGTCATTTGCTTATACATCTATTACCGAGAAGCTGGAGTCCAGCCTCTGCCACCATTTCCCCATGTCTAAGAACACCTGGTTACTAGAAGAACAACTGGTTATACACCTGTATGTGTGTGAGGGGGATTAATAATAAAGGCAGTCAACACAGTGGAAGTGACAAAAGATATGTATTGCAAAGGTTCTGCCTCTTCTGGTTCCTTTTCTTCTTTAGTCTCAGAAATTCCTTAGGAGAACATACTAGCTCTTGGGTTGTTCCCTCTTGACTTCTCCCAGAAGATGTGAGGTCTGTGAAGTATCTTTCCATGAAGAAATAAAACATAAGAACTTTAAAACAAACTGAGTGAAACTTATACACTATAAATTTTTGAGTCTGTAGCAAAGATAAAAAACACAAAAGTATTAATTCTTTCTAAAGTAATCATGCTCCTTATGAGCATGCATCCTAATGAAATCATCCAACAGAAGCAGAATGTTCTAGAAATCAACATGTTCAACAGTATTAGCTACAAGAGTAAAAAAGTGAGAGAGATACCCAAAATGCCCAATTTTAAACTGAAATCTACTTCACATTGTATGATAAACTCATTAAAATTATATTAATTTGCTCCATAGAAATGTTTATGTCACTATTTTAAAACAAGTAGACAATGAAATGTTTCTTTTACATAAACTAAATATAGTGCATGAATTGAAGGAAATTTCCTCAGTGAGGTGCTGAAATGACAGATAATTTCTTTATTCAAGCATCTTTTTAAAAAAATTTGTTATATCAACTTTTCAATAATTAAACCATTTATACCATCTGTATGTGGGAGGCAAAACATATAATTTATTTTTCATTCTGAAAATAATGTCAATTCACAAATTCATCAGCATTTATTATCTATAATTTTCTATTTCTATTTCTTTCACTATATTGCATTTCTCTTAACAGGATCCCCCCCACAAAATCTTATTTTCCTTTTGATTCACAGCACCTTCTTGTCAAAGCCACTAGATTCCCTTTGCCCTGCAAGGAGCCAATTCCTGCCCAATGGGATGCATTGGACTGGGCTTCAGCTGCAGCAGGCATGGATTTCAATGTCTTTTCTAAAATCCAGAAGATCCATAAGCTCTAGGGCACCATTAACTGTGTCCTATACTCTGAATCATACTTGAGGCAGGAAGTAAAGAATAGTCTAGATAAAAACAACAACAAATACTCTCTATAGTAGACTTGAGAAATAAATGAGATCAGGGTCTATCAAGCCTCATATTAGCAGTGCTATTTCTGGTGTACACTGCTCGGGATCAAATTCTGACTCTTCCCCTTACTGACTGTGACATCCGGAGATTTATTCAAAGTATGGATGTCTCAGTTACATTATCATGTAAAAGACAAGGAGAGGAGGAGGAGGAGGAAAAACAGAAGGAGCTGCTCTCTGGTAACACAAAACTGGTATTTATACACAATGGAATTTCATTCAGCAATAAAGAACAAAATTGTCATTTGCAAGAAAATGAGGAAAATGGAGTGAACTTGAGAATATTATGCTAAGCGAGATTAACTAGTCTCAAAAAAAAATGAATAGTTGTATGTTATCTCTCATTTGTGAAAGCTAGATAGAATTTGGGAGACAAAGGTAACATCAGATAAAGGAGTAGAAACACCAATGGAGTGATAGAGGGGTTGAGGAAAGGGAGGAAGGGGGATAGAAAAAGAAAGAATATAACAGCTGAAATAATGCTATGTATGTATATTAAATTACCAATTCCAATCTCAAAGATATGTATGGGGAAGGAAAGGGAAGGGAAAGGACGTGGAACCCAGAAGGAAATATCCCAATAGTCCTGTGCACTCCATGCCTCCAATATGATATATAATTACACTGCACCAATAAAAGTATAAAATAAATCAAGTGAACTAATGAATGTGCTGTCATAGACTAGGACTTAGCAGGCTGTGTGTGATTACATGTGTTAGTTCTGTCCTCAGTAGTGATCACAGTACTGAGAGTGAAGGCAATGGTCCCATTTAAATATGGCTGAGACCTGTAGTACTGATAAGGTATAAATTTCTGCAATACCCTGACCTCTTTTCTGCAAATATTACTAACATGTCAGATGACAGGAAATTCTGTTCTTATCCACCCATGTTCTTGAACCCATCTTGAATACCATTTCATATTTTTCTCTTATTTTTTCTTTATCTATTATCATCCTACTTTCATGGTCTCTCTACTGAAACTTATATTCAAGTCTGTAATATACTTTTAAAATGAAAATCTTCCCACAGACCTTTTTTTTTTTTAACTATGGATTGAACCCAGGGGCATTCTAACTTAGAGCTGTACCCTTAGCCCTATTTTATTTTTGTTTGAAACATGGTCTCCCTAGGTTTCTGAGAGTCTCACTACTTGCTGAGGCTATCCTGGAATCTATGATCCTCCTGTCTCAGCCTCCCAAGTACAGGCATGCTCCACCACACCCAGCTCCCAGACCATTTTTATACCTTGAATTATAAGTGTTTCTCTCTCTTTCCATTTTCAACTAAAGTTTCATGGTGATATCCATCTGTTCAGATACACCGAGTTCTCAATATACCCCAAATACTTTAAACAAGATCATTACTCTGAATCTTCTTTAACTAAAGTTATCAGTGAACTTCATACCAACAAAAAATATTTTCATGACATTTGTTATTGAACTTTTCTGCTCAATTGATCCAGTTATATAAATATGTCATTCA
>PVLC010035917.1:0-16071 GCA_004027655.1 Graphiurus murinus | reverse complement strand
AGGCACATGATGTACTTACACAATCATATCAAGGTCACTCACTGAACTGAACCTGAGGGGGAGGGAGGGGGAGGGAACGGGGTGGGAATTGGGGAAGGGGTCAAATGAGAATTGTGTGCAAATATGTTTTTAACAACTTGTACTTAACAAAGATGTATGCTTTATTGCACGAATTACTACAATAAAAATAAATTTAAAATAATAACAATAATAATAATAACCATCTAAGTTTAGACTATATTCCATATAGTCCAAATGGGTGGCAGGCTCCACCATGTAGATTTGTGTGATGTGTTATATAACTTTATAACATTTGCACAACACTGATGTTGCCTGACATTCTCAAAATATCTCCCAGTTTTTGTGCATGGCTGTACTTGAAATCAGTGTCTGACATTGGGATTGTCTTGTGGGACTGAGCCTCCCCAGTGGGGTCCAATGCTGTCCCCAGGCAGAGAACATAAGAACTCAGCTAAATTGTAGGACATTCTGTTGGTGTCAGATGGATATGTGCTTGGTGTGTGGAGATGGGTGGAGAAACCCCCACAGGAATGGCACCAGAGGCGTAAAGAGTACATCAGGAGAAAAGATTGGTCTGCTAAGTGGTTTTTCTACCTCATCCAGGAGAGGTCTTGGTTTTGCTCGATTCATTACAGGCACAGACTGGCTTTGCCCCATGTTGGCAGTCTACAGCCTGGTTCATTGTTACAGGGAGACATTGAGGTCCAGCTGTGAATGCTACCCTTTTCCCCAGTGCTCAGAGGCTGCTTTCCTCATCAGTCTCATGCCAGCCAATCTATAGCTAACTGGCCTGGCACAGCCTTAGAAAAGAGGGGGATGGCAGAGTTCTTTGTTTCACATTCTAGCTGTAGCTGAGCAGCTGCATCCCCAGCTCTTTTTATTTTTTATTTTGAAACAGGTCTTGCTTCATTACCATGCTCTGGCCGCAAACCTGTGATCCTCCAGTCTCAGCCTTCCAAGTCCTGTGATTAACTGGTAAGGGAAGTGGGAATGGCTTCTACTTTCCTCTCTCTACCTCTTCCCTAGTCACTCCATTGAGGGGAACCATTGCTGGCTCTCAACAGCAATGTGGGGAAATGCTCCTTTGGAGCCTCTCTCTCTTCTCTCTCCCCCTGGTCCTGAACTTCTTTAATCCTTTTGATTTTCCAGCCTTCTTTTCAGGTGTGAATGCTGATGATACCAAAATGAAATCATTCTTGTTGATTCCAGAGAGACTGGAGCCTGGAAGTAATGAAGGGGAGGCATTGTGCCTGCCTGTTGAGATAAATACTGTTTTGAGGACTTTCTAAATTCCCACTAGAGCCCTTCTCACTCTTTGCACTCAGGCATGAATTTCTATGACAAAGACCATCCTTAGCATTCAAGACTGTAGTGATCATACAAGATGCTCTGGGCAGAACACTTGCCCAGCAAAGGCACCTCCACCAAAGAGCTAAGCTGGAGCCAGTCCCTGCCCTTGGTCTCCAAAACCAATGCCTTTGTATCCAGGTAGCTTATGTCAGCTTTTGCCTTTGACAACTTCCCCTTGCCTTGAGTGCCTTGATTGCTCTGCTATTCCCAAGTCAGCATCACTATTCTCTGGAGACTTTCTCTGGCTATTATTTAGACTGGCACAGATGTCAGTTCTAGAGTTCCACTGAGTTCCACTTTAAATGGGTTGGTTGGTAGGACAAGTGAAATGCTGCAGATTCCACATCTGGGTGGCAGGGAGAGAATGGAGACTTCAAGAGCCACGACCCTTTATGGCATTTCTCTAACACCATCAGGCTCCTCGTATTGTGGAATTCCACTCCTCTTAACATTGATTTGGGCATCAGTTTGCTAAAACTAACTCTCTCTCTCTCTCTCTCTCCCTCTCTCTCTCTCTCTCTCTCTCTCTCTCTCTCTCTCTCTCTCTCTCTCTCTCTCTCTCTCTTTCTCCACTTTGGGTTCTACTACTAGCAGCACCTGGTGAGCATCAGTATGACAGAGAGCAAAGAAAAACTAGAACAATTAAAGAGAAACGAACTTTCCAAGGAAGGAATAATTTGTGGCTAATAGACATGAAAACCTCCCTGTTGACTCCATGTGGTCCTCTGAGTCACCAGACCCTTGAAGTCTGTGCTTTGCACCTCACATCCACACTGTCTTGTGTGCATCTCCTCTCTGTTATTGTGGTCCTCTCAGCTAAACTGTAAGCCCCTGAGGAGAGTTCCAGTGGCCCATTGTTCTCATGGCTCTCCTCCCAACCCCAGCCTGGTCTGAACTCTTATCCTCCCTCTCTGACCCGCCTAGTTCTGCCCACATGTCTTAGAGCCTAACAGTCTTTGTTGAAATTCTCCGCCACGGCCCTACCAGTAGGTCAGTACGGAATTTAACCATCTAATCCACTCTCAATAATCTCCAGCTTGGAAAGGGGCTTTGGGGACAGCCAAAAGATATCTCTGATGGTACAAAGGTATCTGATAGTGCCTCTTGGGAACAGGAAGTCTCAGTTGAGTTTCCTGACTCCACCATGACTCAAAAGGTACTTTCCTATCTGAGCATCTGAGGATGCACACAGAATAAAACTCTTTCATGTGCTCCACTTGGAGCACTTGATTCTAAAGGGAAAAGCCATAACCTCTACCTGTAGATATACACCTGCCCTGTGGGCAAGTTAGAAGAGATGAAGATGGAAAGGGGACCTTTCTGTGTTTTCCCTGTTCTGTGTGGCTTCCAATGGAGGTTCTCAATGCCACCATCTCCCTGATTCCCACAATGCTTGCTCTCCACACTCTGTTACATTCGATGTGGGGCTGTCATGATCCAAATTTCCCCCAAAAGTTTACTGCTTCTGAGCCAAAGTGTGAGTTGAGGTGGAAACAGGGTGAGAATAATATGTGATGTCCTCAGGGCAGGGCCTTCCTATAGTGGGGTTCCTTTGTTCACTCCTGCAGAAGCCAGCACCTGGCTAAGACAAGCAGATGCACACCATGTTAGTCAACTTTTTGTTGCTCTGACAAAAATAGTTGACATGAAAAACTTGAGGAATGATACATTTTGGCTCACAGTTTTAAAGGTTCGGTCCATGGTCTGCTAGCTCCAAGGCAAAATCATGGCAGAAAGGCATTGTGGAGGAAAACTGCCAGCTCATGGCAGCCAAGAAGCAGAGATAGAGAGAGAGGTAGGAGCCAGGAGGAAGATAAGCCCTTCCAGCACACACTCCCAGTAACCTTCCTTCAACTAGGCCCCACATCCTACAATCCTCACCTCCTCCCAGTAATCCATTCCAATTGTTAATCCACAAGATGGATTAATCCACTTATGTGGTCAGAGCCCTGATGATCCAATCATGGCCTAAAATCCCCACCTCTGAACTTTGGTGCATTGGGGACCTGCTTTCAGCACAAGACTCCATGACACACACCTTGCATTTTAGGGTATATGTATCATTACCAAAGTACTGGCATCATCACTGTCTCAAATCTCTTAAGTCATGAGGAAAAACACCAGGATTATCATTTGAGCCAGGACACCATAGCAGGGATTCTTCTAATACCCAAGTCTACCTCCTCATGCATACCTATTCTCAGGGGGAAAATGAGATAAGAAATACCAAACTTGGAAATCACACAAATTTGGAGTGGTTCTTTGCATTACAAAATATTTATTTTTGAAGTGTTTCCTTAAATAAGATGCATATTTTATGTTTTATAGTTCCATGTTTTCAAGATATTGCTTTCTTAACAAATAAAAACCAGAAATGTAGAGAGGCTGAAAATTAATAGATTAAAACAGTGAATATTTAAAGAGTACAACAGCAGTAAACTAAAAACAAAAGTAAATATGCTAAACATACTAAACATGCAAAAAGGAAGTATATTCTAAGTTCAGAGGAATAGAACGCAGAAAGCAAATTCTACTGAAAACATATATGGTAAAAAATGAAATACATATAGTTAATCTGTAATATATAAAACTGACACAAACCAACATGAATCACAAAGAATGTAAATAGTGTAAAAAAGTAATCATAATTAATAAATGTATAGGAAAATATTTAATATTGCTACTGAAATGAGATAAATACAAATTAAAACAATAGAATAAAACACATACACATATATTTAACTTTAGCTTTGGAAGGTTATGAATCTTTATTGATTATATTTTATCAAAAAAACTATTCTTGATATATTTTGTGTGTATCATACTAAGGGTTTAACCCAGGGGAGTTCCATCTCTGAGCTATACCTCCAACCCTTTTTATTTTTTACTTTGAAACAGGATCTCACTGAGGTCTGAGGGCCTCGCTAAGTTGCTGAGGTTGTCCTCGAATCTGTGATCCTCCTGGCTCAGTTTCCCAAGTATTAAGATTACAGATGTGGGCCACCATGCCCAGCTTCCTGACATTTTTTTTAAGATAGGATGATTTTTCCAAAAAAAGTACTACTGCAGTGGGGTTTTGCAGTGGAGTAGAGAGAGTGAGCTGCTCTGGGGAAGGGTGGCCAAGTTCAGAATGGTTTTGTGTGTCATGGTCCTATCCAGCTGCAGCATCTGGCTCTAACCCTGACCTTTGGGTCACTCTCTGCTTCCCACCATCGCACCCTAAGGGCCTGCATCCCCAGTTCCTCCTTCGCAGCCAGAGTAAAATGGATTATATGATCCATAAGCAAATAAATATCCCTGCCTTTAAGTTGTGTGTATGTCAGGTGTTTGGATCACAGCAGTGAGGATACGGACTGAAACACATAACACCCATACATATATGTATGTATATATAGGTATGTACACATATATAACTATAATATATACATGTAGGTACATGCAGACAAAATGTGCCTATCTAAAATGTATAATAATTATAAACTATATAATGTAATATATTAGGCAATCGTACTTTATATATACACATAGTAATATAGAGATATATGTATAATGTGTCATAAAAGATACATATCCTTCCAAAGCTAAAGGAAGAACTTAAACTATACCTATCTCAGTGACCCACCTGAGCAGCCTCCTCATTCTTCCCCAGCTTGCAGAGCTTGGTCACCTGAAAACTAACAGATGAATCCCACTACCTCAGTAGGCACCCATGAGTGAACTCCAACACTGAGCCAGGATCCATGGCTCTACTCAAATCCATTTTGCATCCTCTCAGAACATGGATTTTCTGGATGTGTAGCAAATTATCTGCCCTGTGGTGAAAGAGTCAGTTGCCCTAACCACCTGCATGACTTGGTTGTCCATCAACACCTCAAGTTTCTCCTCTCACCCTGCTTCTTTAGGATTATGACTTCCTATTAGAAAGCAGGAAAAGTGCAACACACATTTAAAGTGTTGCAAGGAAAATATCACCTCACACAGTAAGATTATCCTTCAAGAACTAAAACTATCCCTCTTTGCAGATGACATGATATTATACCTAGAAGACCTAACAACATCAGCCAAAAAACTTATAGAACTGATCAACAAATTCAGCAAAGTGTCTGGATACAAAATCAATCTTAAAAAATCAGAAGATTTCCTGTACGCCGACCATAAAACCACTGAAAAAGAAATCCAGAAAACAATTCCACTCACAATAGCACTGCAAAAAATAAAATACTTAGGGATAACCTAAACAAAGAGGTAAAAGACTTCTATAAGGAAAACTATAAAAAGTTGGGAAAAGAAATCCACGAAGACCTTAGAAAACGGAAAATTCTACCATGCTTTTGGATAGGCAGAATAAATATCATCAAAATGGCCATCCTCCCAAAAGTAATCTAAAAAGTCAATGCAATACCCATGAAATTACCAAGGTCACTCCTCACAGACATAGAAAAATCAGTCCTTAAATTCATTTGGAACAACAAAAAGCCTAGGATAGCCAAAATAGTTCTTAATAATAAGACCATGCAGGAAGTATCACAATACCTGACTTCAAACTTTACTACAAAGCCACAGTAATAAAAACAGCATGGTATTGGCATAAAAACAGACACACAGACCAATGCAGCAGAATAGAAGATTCAGAAACAGACCCACAGACTTACAGTCAACTGATTTTTGACAAAGAAGCCAAAAACATACACTGGAAAAAAGATAGCCTCTTTAACAAATGGTGTTGGCAAAACTGGTTAACCATATGTAGGAAAATGGAAATAAACTCCACTTTCCCACCCTGCACAAGAGTCAATTCCAGGTGGATCAAAGACCTGGAATTCAGGCCAGAGACCTTGTAGCTACTTGAAGAGGGCATAGGCCCAACACTTCAACACATAGGCACAGGTAAAAACTTTCTCAATAAGGTACTTAACAAAGATGTATGCTGTAGTGCACAAATTACTACAATAAAAAATTTTAAAAAATAAAAATAAAAATAAGGAATTAGATAAAAAAAAAAAAGCACAAGCAACTCAAAGGAAGATCAATACATGGGATTGCATTAAACTGAAGAGCTTCTGCACAGCAAAGGAAACTATCAAGAACCTCAACAGAAAACCCACAGAGTGGGAGAAAATTTTTGGCAGCTACTCTTCTGACAGAGGACTAATATCTAGGATATACAGAGAACTCAAGAAACTCACAGCTAAGAAAACAAATAACCCAATCAAAACATGGGCAAAGGACCTAAATAGACACTTCACAAAAGAAGAAATACAAATGGCCAATAAATGTATGAGGAAATGTTCAACATCATTAGCAATCAGAGAGATGCAAATCAAAACTACCTTGAAATTTCACCTAACTCCAACCAGAATGGCAACCATCAAGAACACAAACAACAACAAATGCTGGCAAGGGTGTGGAGAAGTGGGAACCCTAATACATTGTTGGTGGAATTGCAAATTAGTGCAACCACTTTGGAAAACAGTATGCAGGATCCTAAGACAAATGGGAATGATCCTACCATATGACCCAGCAATACCTCTACTGGGTATCTACCCAAAAGAAAGGAAATCAAACTATCAGACCAATGCATGTGTATCTATGTTTATAGCTGCACAGTTACAATTGCCAAACTATGGAACCAGCCAAGATGTCCATCAACAGATGAATGGATTATAAAACTATGGGATATGTACACAATGGAATTTTACTCAGCCATAAAGAAAAAACAAAATCATGTTATTTGCAAGGAAATGAATGGAACTGAAAAACATTACATTAAGTGAGATAGTCAGTCACAAAAAGTTAAAAATTGAATGCTCTCCCTAATATGTGGAAGCTAGGGAGAAAATGGGACATAAGAGGGACTCCAGATAAAGGAGGAGAATCCTTAGGTGAACAAAGAATTTGACTTAATGGAAGGTGATGGGGGTAGGGGGACACCCTAATGAACATGATGTACTTTCATGAACACATCAAAGTCAATCACTAAACTGACCTTGAGAAGGAGGGAGGTGGAGGGAGTTGGGTGGGAATTGGGGAAGGGTTAAATGAGAAATGTGGGCATGGATGTCCTTACCTATACTAGCTTGTACCTCACAAAGATGTGTGATTACAATGCACCAAATAAGGGAAAGATGAAAAAAAAAAAAAGGATTTTTTAAAGTTACACCAGGAGATTTTTGATCTACATAATTGGGAGCCCATCTCTATTAAAGTGGCAGAAACAGCTAAGACATTTGTAAATCAGCTTCAATCCTTGGTGCCTACCTGGCCCTTGTTTACCTCCTTGCTAGGAGGAGTTATCAGATTACCAGCAATAGTCATTCTAGGCTTATGCATTCTACCACTCATTGTACGCCTTGTGATTAATGCCTATGTTAGTATACCAGCAGATTTACATGGAATAAAAATGCAAGCACTGCCTCACACAGGGCCTGGTAGTCAATGACAGGTTTGATTTTCTCAGGGCAATATTAACCTAAGACAGGTCTCGTTGAATAACTCATCAAGACCCCATGATGGGTAAGATTAAGCACCTTGTAGGAAACAACCTAAGACAGGCACATTCCTTCGTGCATTTTAAATAAAAACAGGGGAGTTGTGGGAGCCCAGATGGACCCTCTCCCCCCTGGCAGTTGCTATCTGCATATATGAGTAATTATAGTGACTCTTCTGCTATGGCTACATTGGCATCTCAAAGTCTAGAGAGTGCACCTAGGATGCGTAGATGAAAGACCCTCCCACTTCTTAGAAAGTAAATATGTGACCCTAAAGGATTATTGTTTTATGACTCTAGAAAGTTTGCTTGACCAGGCTGTTAAGAATGTGGGCTATACGTGTAAAACGAAGAAGTGGTGCTATTTGTGTTCTGACAATGATTGATATGTCATAAATGTCTATGTAACACTGTTGTACCAAGAAACATAAAAATCTGTGCTGAAAAATTTTAAAAAGCACATGGATATGGAAAAAGGAAAGATCAGAATTAAAATGTTCTGAAATCCTTGTAAAAAAAATTATCCCTCAAAAGTTGAGAGTGGGGTGTGGTGGCACACGACTGTAATCCCAGTACTAAGGCTGAGACAGGAAAATAGCAGATTTGAGGACAGCCTTAGCAATTTAGCAAGACTCTTAACAATCTGGCAGGACCCTTTCTCAAAGTAAAACTAAAAATGGGTGGGGGTGTAGCACAGAGGTAGAATGCCTACCTATACAAATTCAATCCCTAGTACAAATTTAAAAATTTAAGGAGAAATAAAGACTTTCTAGGACAGTATTATGAAGTATACCCTGTGGGTGTAGTCTTGTGGAGAGAATGACTGAATGTTTCTTTTTTTCCTTTTCTTTTTAATTCACCATCAGCAGATCTTTCCTGCAATATATTTTAAAAGTTCTTCAGATAGAAGGAAAATTATATACTTTAGAAACTTGGATCTGCATGAAAAAAGGAAGAGCACTGGAGAAGTAACAAATGAAGGTAAAACAAAATGTTTTATTTTTCTAGTTCTTAGTTGATCTGATAATACTTTATTCAAAGTAATAATAGAAGTAGTAACAATAGAAATAGTAACAGTGGTAACAGTATAGTAACAATAGTAATAAAATGATAATAGTAGCAGATACACAATAGTACATTTGACATTGGTGATCACCCATGGCGATTTTGGCTTGTGGGTAAGTGAACATGGCTACTAGGAGCAGAAGGGAGGAACTGGGACCACTTTCTTACAAGGTAGCTCCACTACCTGTGAGCAGTACAGTATTATTTTAAAGTATGTTTAGATCAGTTGTAAGTGTATATTGTAAATCTATGGAAAACATTAAATAAATTGTTGATTTAATTGATAAGCCAAGAGAGGAGAGAAATGGAGTCATATGAAATGCTTTATTAAAAATGGACTTACACATGGGAATTGGGAAAGGGTTAAATGAGAAATGTGTGCATGTATGCCTTTACCTTTACCAGCTTGTACCTAACAAAGATGTATGATTATAATGCACCAATTAAAAATAAATTTTAAAAAATGGACTTAAACATGTGCTGACTGTCCAGTGTACCACACTCATTCACTGAAGTGTTTAAAGCTTTTGGTTTGGTTTGAGTAGGGCATGGTGGTGCACGATTGTAATCCCAGTCCTTGGGAGACTGAAACAGGAGGATCCCAGGTTCTTGGCCATCCTCAGCTACTTAGTGAGGCCCTCTGCAAATTAGTGAGACCCTGTTTCAAAATAAAGAATAAAAATAGGACTGGAGGTGTGGTTTGTAGGTAGAATGCACCTGGGATCAATTTGAAAAAAGCTTTTGGTTTGGTTTGGTTGTTTTTTTATTACTTTCATTTTTTTATTTTATTTTTCAGCACGGATTTTTTATACATTTCTTGAGTAAAACAGGGTTACGTAGACATTTACAACATATCAGTCATTGTCAGAACACAAATAGCACCACTTCTTCATTTTATATATATAGCCCACATTCTTAACATAGCCTGGTCAAGCAAAATTTCTAGAGTCATAAAACCATAAACCTTTAGAGTCATATATTTACTTTCTAAGAAGTAGGAGGGTCTTTCATCTACGCATTCTAGGAGCAACTTCTCCTTCATCTGGATTCCCTCTTATGTCCCATTTTCTCCCTAGCTTCCACATATTATGGAGAGCATATGATGTTTTACTTTTTGTTCCTGACTAATCTCACTTAACATGTTTTCCAGTTCCATCCATTTCCCTGCAAATAGCATAATTTTTTTCTTCTTTATGGCTGAGTAAAATTCCATTGTGTACATACCCCATAGTTTTGTAATCCATTCATCTGTTGATAGACATCTTGGCTAGTTCCATAGTTTTGCAATTGTGAATTGTGCAGCTTAAACATAGGTACACATGCATCAGTCTAATAGTTTGGTTTCCATTCTTTTGGGTCAATAACCAGAAGTGGTATTGCTGAATCATATGGTAGGATCATTCCCATTTGTCTGAGGATCCTCCATACTGTTTTCCAAAGTGTTTGCACTAATTTGCAATCCCACCAACAATGTATTAGGGTTCCCACTTCTCCACATGCTTGCCAGGATTTGTTGTGTGTGTGTTTTGGAGTTTTTTTTTGTTGTTGTTGTTTTTGTTTTTTTTTATGGTACTGGGGATTGAACCCAGGGGCATTCTACCTCCGAGTTATACACCCAGCCCTATTTTTTATTCTTTATTTTGAAACAGGGTCTCATAAGTTGCAGAGTGCCTAACTAGATAACTGAGGCTGGCTAAGAACCTGGATCCTCCAGTCTCAGCCTCCCAAATGCTGAGATTACAAGCATGCGCCCTCACATCCAACGTTGATTGTATTTTTGATGATTGCCATTTTAATTGAGGTTAGGTGAAATTTCAAGGTATTTTTTATTTGCATTTCTCTGATTGCTAATGATGTTGAACATTTCCTCATACATTTATTGGCCATTTGTATTTCTTCTTTTGTGAGATGTCTATTTAAGTCCTTTGCCCATTTTTTGATTGAGTCATTTGTTTTTTTAGCTGTGAGTTTCTTGAGTTCTCTGTATATTGTAGATATTAGTTCTCTATCAGAAGAGTAGCTGGCAAAAATTTTCTCCCATTCTGTGGGCTCTCTGTTGAGGTTCTTGATAGTTTCCTTTGCTGCACAGAAGCTCTTCAGTTTAACGCAACCCAATGTATTGATCTTCCTTTGAGTTGTTTGTGCTTTGGGGGTCTTCTTCAGAAAGTTTTTACCTGTGTCTATGTGTTGAAGTGTTGGGCCTATGCCCTCTTCGAGTAGCTGCAAGGTCTCTGGCCTAACTTCCAGGTCTTTGATCCATCTTGAGTTGACTCTTGTGCAGAGTGAGAAAGTGGGGTTTATTTCCATTTTCCTGCATATGGTTAACCAGTTTTGCCAACACCATTTGTTGAAGAGGCTATGTTTTTTCCAGTGTATGCTTGTGGCTCCTTTGTCAAAAATCAGTTGACTGTAGGTATGTGGGTTTGTTTCTGAGTCTTCTATTCTTCTCCATTGGTCTATGTATCTGTTTTTGTGCCAATACCATGCTGTTTTTATTACTGTGGCTTTGTAGTAGAGTTTGAAGTCAGGTATTGTGATGCCTCCTGCATGGTTCTTGTTACTAAGAACTACTTTGGTTATCCTGGGCTTTTTTGTTGTTCCAAATGAATTTAAGGACTGATTTTTATATGTCTGTGAGGAGTGACCTTGGTAATTTCATGGGTATTTCATTGAATCTGTAGATCACTTGGGGAGTATGGCCATTTTGATGATATTTACTCTGCCTATCCAAGAGCATGGAAGATCTTCCCATTTTCTAAGGTCTTCATTGATTTCTTTTTCCAACTTTTTATAGTTTTCTTTATAGAGGTCTTTTGCCTCCTTGGTTAGGTTTATCCCTAAGTAATTTATTTTTTGCAGTGCTATTGTGAGTGGAATTGTTTTCTGGATTTCTTTTTCAGTGGATTTATGGTTGGCACACAGGAAATCTTCTGATTTTTTAAGATAGATTTTGTATCCAGACACTTTGCTGAATTTGTTGATCAGTTCTATAAGTTTTTTGGCTGACTTTGTTGGGTCTTCCAAGTATAGTATCATGTCATCTGCAAAAAGAGATAGTTTTAGTTCTTCTTTCCCTATTTTTACCCCTTTGATTTCCTTCTCTTGCCTAATTTCTCTGGCTAGAGTCTCAAGTACTATGTTGAACAGAAGTGATGATAGTGGACATCCTTGTCTTGTTCCTGTTTTTAGTGGGAAATCTTGCAGTTTTTCCCCATTTAATATGATGTTGGCTGTGGGCCTATTATATATTGCCTTTATGAATTTGAGGTATGTTCCTTCTATTCCGATTCTCTGCAGTGCTTTTAGCATGAATGCCTGTTGGATCTTGTCCAATGCTTTTTCAGCATCAGTTGAAATGATCATCTGATTTTTGCCTCTGATTTTGTTTATGTGGTGAATTACAAGGATTGTTTTCCATAAGTTGAACCAGCCTTGCATTCCTGGGATAAACTCGACTTGGTCATGGTGTATAATTCTCCTGATGTGGTTTTGAATGCTAGTGTTTTGTTTAGCAGTTTTGCATCTAAGTTCATCAACGATATAGGCCTATAGGTTGTTTTTTTGTTTTGTTTTGTTTTGTTTTGTTTGAGCTGTCTTTATTTGGTTTTGGTATTAATGTGATGTTGGCTTCATAGGATGTGTTGGGAGGGTCTCATTTCTTTCTATTTCATGGAATAGTTTGAGGCATACTGGGATTAGCTCTTCTATAAATGTTTTATAAAATTCACTTGGAAAACCATCTGGTCCAGGGCTTTTGTTTGATGGTAAACTCTTTATTGCTGTTCATATCTCTTTGATTGTTATTGGTCAGTTTAAGTTTTCTATATCTTCTTGACTTAATTTAAGAAGGTGTGTCTAGAAATTTCTCAGTTTCTTCAAGGTTTTCCATTTTGTTGGAGTATAGTTTTTCAAAGACGTTTCTGAGGAGCCTCTGGATTTCCACACTGTCAGTGATAATATCACCTTTTTCATCTCTTATTTTGGTAATTGGTGTTGATTCTCTCTTTCTTTTGGTTAGGTTGGCTAATGATTTATCTATCTTGTTCATTTTTTCAAGAAACCAGCTTTTGGTTTTGATGATTTTCTGTATTTTTTTATTCTCTATTTCATTAATTTCTGCTCTGATTTTAATAATTTCCTGTCTTCTACTGGCTTTAGGGTTAGACTGTTCTTGTTTTTCAAGGGCTTTAAGCTGTATCATTTGGTTATTTATTTGGTGGTTTTCTGTTCTTCTTATGTGGGCACTCAGTGCTATAAATTTTTCTCTTAGTAGTGCCCTCAAGGTGTCCCAGAGGTTTTGATATGTTATGCCTCTGTTTTTGTTAGTTTCTAGGAATTTTTTAATTTCTCCCCTTACTTCATCAATGATCCAGTCCTTGTTCAGCAGTGTGGTGTTCAGTCTCCATGTGTTTGCATGGTTACTCTGTATCTTCTCAGAGTTGATTTCTAGTTTCAGTCCATTGCAGTCTGAAAAGTTGCAGGAAATTATGTTACATTTTTTAATTTGCCAGTGCTCACTTTCTGGCCCAGAATGTCATCTATTTTTGGAGAAGGTTTCATGGGAAGCTGAGAAAAATGTGAATTCAGCTGTAGTTGGGTGAAATATTCTGTATATATCTAATAGGTCCATTTGGTTTATGGTATTCTTTAGGTCTGAGGTGTCTTTATTGACCTTTTGTTTAGAAGATCAGTCTAGTGATGTGAGATGAGTATTGAAGTCTCCCAGTATTATTGTTTTGGGATGTATGTGTGACTTTATATCATGCATAGTTTGTTTTATGAAAGTGGATGCACCTATGTTTGGGGCATAAATGTTGACAATTGTTATTTCCTCTTGCTAGATTGTTCCTTTTACTAGTAAAAAATGACCTTCTTTGTCTTTTCTGATAAGCTTAGGCTTGAAGTCTAATTTATCTGATACCATAGTTGCTACTCCTGCTTGTCTTTGAGTTCCATTGGCATGGATTACCTTACTCCAGCCCTTCACCTTTACTTTTGGGGAATCTTTGCTCCTAAGGTATGTTTCTTTTAGGCATCATATAGATGGATTCTGGGTTTTAATCCATTTTGCGACCTTGTGTCTTTTTATTGGGGAGTTGACACCATTTATATTCAGTGTGATTATTGAGAGATGATTTTTAATTCCTAATGTTTCGAGTTTTGACTTCTTGTTTGAGGTAGTGTTTGTTTTTCTTTGCTTAGTTATTTGCTTCCTGAAATTATTGTTTCTCTGGTTCTGACATTTACTTGTTAGTTCTTCTTTGTAGCTAATCTGTTTGAGTATTTTCTCTAATGTTGGTTTGGAAGACATAAATTCTTTCAGTTTCTGTTTGTCATGGAACGTTTTTATTTCCACATCAATTTTGAAAGAGAGTTTTGCTGGGTAGGAGAATCTTAGTTACAAGTTATTTTCTTGCAGAGTTTGGAATATGTTGCTCCAGCCCCTCCTGACTTTCATGACTTGTTTGGGAGGTCTGGGGTGACTCTAACTCGTTTGCCTCTAAATGTCACCTGGACTTTTACTTTTGTTGCCTTTAGGATTCTCTCTTTGGCCTCTACATTAGTCAATTTGATTATTATGTGGCATGGTGAACCTCTTCTTTGGTCTTGTCTGGAGAGAGTTCTATATGTTTCCTGTTCCTGTGTGTCAACTTCTCTTTCTATGTTTAAAAAATTCTCTGATGTTACTTCTTTGAAAAGGTTGTTTATTCCATTAGTTTCAACTTCTCATCCCTCTTCTATGCCTATTATTCTTAGGTTAGCTCTTTTAAAATTGGCCCAGATCTCATCAGTGTCCAATTCATACTGTCAAAATTTTTTTTCTAAATTATGTACTATATATTCATTTTTGGAATGGTCATCTTCTAAGAGTGATATTCTATTTTCCATGTGGTCTAATCTATTGTTTATAGTTTATATTGATGCTTTCACTTCAATGATTGTATCTTTCACATCCTTTACTTCCTTCAAGGCCTCTTTTTTATTCCTGTTCAGGGTGTCAGATTATTTGATTATTTGTTCCTTTATTTCTTTCCAGCTGTCTCTGCATTCTTTCCAGAAGTCTTCTATCAGTTCTACTATTAAAGATCTGAATTGTTCTTCTGGCAATCTCTGCCATTCAGTGTTGGTGAGTTCTGGTATTGTGGGATTGTGGTGACTCATTATTTCTTTGCTATTTTTCCTTCCCATGGTTTCCCTGTTCTTTTTTTTTGTAATTTTTTTTAAATTGTAGTAATTCGTGCATTGTAAGCATACATCTTTGTTAGGTACAAATTGTTAACAACATATTTGCACACATTTCTCATTTGACCCCTTCCCCAATTCCCACCCCGCTCCCTCGCCCTCCCTCCCTCTCAGGTTCAATTCAGTGAGTGACCTTGATAGAGTTGTGAAAGTACATCAGGTGCCTTAGGGTGTCCCCCCTCCCCGTCCCTCCCTTTGGATTAAATCACCTTCTTTGCTTATCGAGGGTCTCCTTTTTCACCTGGAGAACCTCTAATGCCTCGTCTTCTCCCTAGCATCCGCATATTAGGGAGAACATATGCTTTTTTACTCTTTGTGACTGGCTAATCTCACTCAACATAATGTTTTCCAGTTGCATCCATTTCCCTGCAAAGAACATGATTTTATTCTTCTTTATGGCTGAGTAAAATTCCATTGTGTACATGTCCCATAGTTTTGTAATCCATTAATCTGTGGTTGGACATCTTGGCTGCTTCCATAGTTTGACTATTGAGAATTGAGCTGCTATAAACATAGATACACATGCATCGGTCTGATAATTTGGTTTCCATTCTGTTGGGTATATACCCAGTAGTGGTATTGCTGGGTCATATGGTAGGTTCACTCCCATTCTTCTGAGGATCCTCCATACTGTTTTCCACAGTGGTTCCACAAGTTTGCAATCCCACCAACAATGTATTAGGGTTCCCACTTCTCCACACCCTCCCCAGCAGGTGTTGTTGTTCATGTTTTTTATGATTGCCATTCTGACTGGAGTTAGGTGAAATCTTAAGGTAGTTTTGATTTGCATCTCCCTGATTGCCAATGATGTGGAACATTTCCTCATACATTTATTGGCCATTTGTATTTCTTCTTTTGTGAAGTGTCTATTTAGGTCCTTTGCCCATTTTTTGATTGGGTTGTTT
>PVLC010035916.1:0-16071 GCA_004027655.1 Graphiurus murinus | reverse complement strand
TCTCCCTAGCATCCACATATTAGGGAGAACATATGCTTCTTAACTCTTTGTGACTGACTAATCTCACTTAACATAATGTTTTCCAGTTGCATCCATTTCCCTGCAAAAAACATGATTTTATTCTTCTTTATGGCTGAGTAAAATTCCATTGTGTACATATCCCATAGTTTTGTAATCCATTCGTCTGTGGTTGGACATCCTGGCTGCTTCCATAGTTTGGCTATTGTGAATTGAGCTGCTATAAACATAGATACACATGCATTGGTCTGATAATTTGGTTTCCATTCTGTTGGGTATATACCCAGTAGTGGTATTGCTGAGTCATATGGTAGGTTCACTCCCATTCGTCTGAGGATCCTCCAAACTGTTTTCCTAGTTATGCTTTTTCTCTCCAAAAGCCTGTGAATTTTTGCAAATGAAGATACTGAAGTTTACAAAGGTCCAGTGACCTGTCAAAAATAGTTGCCACTGAATGGCAAAGTGAGATTCACATCTCTCTCTCTTTCTTTCTTTTCTTTTTCTGTCTCTGAAGCCAATATCTTCAAAAGACTGTCAATGCAAAATTTTGGAATCAGACTGGGTCTTAATGTCTTCTTGGGAAATGCTGATGACAATAATACCTATACCAGTGTATTATTCTGAGAATAAAATTAATGAATAAGTACAAAGTTTTTAGTAGTTCCTGGCACATGACATATGGTGAAGACACATTAGCTACTAGTTTCTCTTTAATGATAAAAAATTAAGTTCTTGCATTTCAAAATATGGTGATCTTTTCTGTACATTTTAATCCTGTTTTTATAATACAAAGCACAAAACATCAATATGAGACTAGTTTTCTTTCACTCTGACTTCTAAATGATTTAAAATAGTAAAGTTTGAAACATTTATGCAAAATATTATTTAATGATAACCTTTTATGTAAAATCAGGATGTCATATATAAGGACATATCAAAAGCAGCATACGCTAAAAGCTTCCATTCTTTGCTCTTTGAAGCACTATTTTATTTTCAAAATGTTCATCACCCTTGAGAAAATGAAAAGTTAAACATAAGACATCCTGTGAAACTGCCATTAGTTGTTCGCTCCATTCAGGATTTCAGACACTACTGTATTTTTTAAACCATCCCTAAGATCTTATTGTTTCATATCCGTAATGGGCTGGGGAGATTGTTACAATACTTGAGACTTCAGTCTGTTTCTTAATTTATTACTTATACATTATTTAATAGAAGTCAGACAAAAGGCTTTTTGACAGAACACCTGTCTTTAAAATGGCTGAGTTTCAACAACTCTTTGATGAAGCATCTTTCTTTAATGCTGAGATCATTTTCAGTTTAAGATAGTGATCATAGTATGTCCTCCTTCGTCCTTCTCCAGACCTTTGTTTCCTAGTAATGTAGGCTGCTTGCCAATAGCTGACAACTCTTACTGAAGTATTTCTATACCTGAAGTCACTCAACCTCTCAAACTAACAGTTTTAATAAAAGCTCACAATTGGTAGAAGACTTCGGAAGTACACAGAAAAGTGACCAAGGTGTTCTAACAGGATGACTTCCTTCATTCTGCTAGGCCAGGAAAAGTGGCCTGTTCATATGACTTTTTAGTGATGATGGTATTTCAAATAGGTCAACACTAAATGAGTTGTTCAATCAATAATAGTTATCTTTAAATAGTAAGTTTGGTGCTAGGTATAGGTGCAAGCACAGAAACCATTAGTCATGTTTACCAAATATTTCTGATCTCTATTTACTTAGATTTTCTTTCCTGATTTCCTTTTTGCTTGGTTTACTTATGTAAGTCCATATGACTATTTCTGTCCCTTGGAGTCATGAAGAGAAGTAACTTGGACCACTTCTGGTCCAGAGCACTTAATTGTCACAGTAAGACCCTCATGAGCCACAATCATGAGCAGCGGTCATGACTGGCTGTACCATCAATAAGCCGGACTTCTGAAAGACAATGAAGAGCAAACTCTTCAGCCTATAGCCCTGGATATGTAGAGTAAACAGATAAATTAGTATTTACATGTTTTACATTTAAAGAACATATTTTCCTGTGTATATGTAATATTTTATAATGTCCATGTTTTCCATGTGAGAAACACTGAGCAATACAATAAAGTATAAACCTTGAGCAATGATGTTTCAATATAGTAATATTTCACAGAATAATGCAGTATTATTGTCCCCACAGGGTTTCTTTATATAAAGAGCAAGGGCATGCAATTAAAGCATAGTACTTCACACACTGTTTTGTTTGTTTACAAAGAACAAGAAAAGTCCCTGACATAAAGTTTCCAGGATAATTTGTTATGGAGTAGAGAGTGGAAATGAACAACAAACTTGAGAATGAGAGACTGAAATAGAAAGAAATGAGCTAAAAAAAAAAAAGCCCCAAAACAAGCACATTCTGTATAGAAAAGATATTTCCAGCCACAGAGGAGTATAAAGATTAAACATCTTTTGCAACTGCAAGATTCAATAACTTATGTTGAATTTTCCATTGCCACCATGCATAAAATTAGAGCAATAAAATTAAAGCATTATTAGCAATGAGGAAACTGGATCTTCAATATAACTGACAAGATGATATGAAGGTAATTGGTCATGAGAATGCTTAGCATTAGTAATGGATTGTCTATTTTAAAAATTACTTTACCATAATTAAATTACAAAAGACACTGTTTTATTGTAGTATATTCCTATATACCATGTTAAAGAAAACATAACCATTTAAAACAAAATAAGGATATTATTTCCTAATAAAAGTATTACAACTGGGATTTGTTCACTAATCTATCATGGGCATTGGCACATGAAAGTCTATCAATAGATTATTTTAGTAAATAAAAAAAGCAATGGTGGTGAACTACTGTGATCCCAGTACTTGGGAGGCTGAGACTGTAGGATTGCAGATTTAAAGCCAACCTCAGCAATTTATTGAGGCCCTCAGCGATATAGAGGCTCTGTTTCAAAATAAAATACAATATAGGGCTGGGATGTAGCTCAGAGGTAGAACATCCCTGAATTCAATACTAAAACAACAAAAATAAAAACAAAAAGCACACATAACATGCAAGAAACTCTATAAAAATTTCAAGTATTATTTTTGTCATGAAAGGCACAATACAGAAATAAACATATTTAATAAAAACCAACACCACATTATAAATTTAATATATCACAAACTATTAGCTAATCATTAGTAAGCCTAAATTATAAAAGCAATGTTTTTTTAAAGAATGCTGGGGTTGGAAGGTGATTTCCCTTGTTTATATCACTTTCAAAAACTTTCCAGGGAAGTTTATAATTTGCTTTCACTTTCTTATATAGAAAGCAAAGGTATTTAGATATTCATTATATTCCATAAAAACACTAAGATCAGGTACAACATTTTTTAAAAAGAATTAGCAGCTGAAGGTTCTAATGTGTAAGCCCTTCACCAAAGGCTTTAGTTGAGCAGCTCTAGAGAAGGCTTTCTTGACTTCTTTTTCTCTGTACTTCTAGACTTCCTAAGTAAAATTTTGGATGGTGTAATAAATGAGAAAAGTTTGTGTGAAAACCAGTCATAGTCTTCTATGCTTGCAATGGTTGGTGTTTATATGCTTATTGCATGGTTTCATTTTTTAAAATATTCTCTGAAGGACTGAGTTTTGTTCCTCTGTCACCTAGCTGACTCCTGGTGAAAGCTTGGGACTTTGCTTTAACCAACATGGATCAAATAAAAGGTAGAGTTAAGTAGCCACTTAGAATGAATCAATGGAGAAATTCAGAAGCATGTTGTTAAAATAATTATTTTCCATTTACGTTCTTAAATGATCAGAATTTACTATTCCAGTCATGCTTTGTCCTTCAGAATTGGAGAAAACCTGTAGATGATATACCAAGAAAGAGAAAAATGAGTATATTCTTTTTCATTTTTATATTACTCTTACTGATTAAAACAACTGATATATTAGTGTGCCTGCTTGTTTGTTAAAACACATTATCACATGGGTCAGCCATCTGATCCTTTGAATTGGGTTCCTTCAGAATTTAATTTACATTTTACTTAAATGTCTTGTGTGTGTTCATTTAATTGCCTATACTTTTCTAATTTTGAGCTATGGCATATGACATAATCTTTAAGTTATGTAAGTAGAGCATGTCTATTCTCGCCCATCAGATAATTAAAACTTCAGAACATATTTTATGATGGGATTTTTAATCCCCATTATTTTAAGGAAAATTATAGATGGGAATGAGAATATGCAATAACAAAAGGATTTGCTATATTTGACATAAAATGTTTCTGGTTTAAAGCAGAAATAGAAAGAGCTACAAATGCATCATTTTGTGTATTATTGGGACAGATTTAGTGAGTCTTAAAGGGCAAGATCAGACTCTTAAAGAGAATTATCAGCTAAAGTAAAGTAAGGCACTACTTAGGTGCAAGGAAAAGGTCATACAAATACAAGAGCAAGCATAGATAGGGCAGGAAGTACAGACATTAGAAATAATCTAGGGACTAAAAATAGGTACTTTCCTGAAGCAAATACAGAATTAATCAAAAGAGTGACATCTAATTACAGGAAAGTCCTGGTTTAACAAATGTAGAGGCCTAAGAAAAATAAGAAAATTAACAGTTAATCTGAAAGGGTTAAACCTGGCCATGATTATCTTAGAAATTGAAATGGAAATGTTCTTTCCTGGCCATAATGAATCAACTCTAAAGTCCAAAGCTGTTATGGACCAAGGACAAAGGCAATTCAATAAAGCCACATAGATTTTTCTCATCCTACTTGTCTGAGAATCATATGTAATTATATAGCTGGAAATGAGTTTAGAAATAATCCAGCCCAACTCCATTATTTCACAGATAAGAAAACTGAGGCATGGAGTTATTACTAACTTTTCAGCCACTGTATTAATAAGAGGCACATTTCAGGTTCTCTAAGTCAGACAGGTATCTGAATTATATGGACAGAAATTTTTGAGTGTTTTTTCTCATGTTTAGAATGTAATTCAGATTTGATGTTTGTGTATGTATTTCTAGCTCTGTGTGTGTGTGTGTGTGTGTGTGTGTGTGTGTGTGTGTGCGCATGTGTGCGTGCACAGGCATGCTCAAAAGCACATGTTGAGGTTTCATAGTCTGAAGGCACAAACGACTCGATAAATAGGACACACATTCTAATCACAACTGGCCTGATTGTCTAAAAAATGTCCTTCCTAATTTTGGTGTGTGTATTAGGAAGTGGTCAGAAGAACGCTGTCCAAATTCAAAATATATCCCCAGATCATTCTTTCACTGATCCAACAATGTGCAAATTTGTGCGATGTTCTTTCAAAAATATTTAAAATTTTGTTATTTTAGTTTCTTTATTGTTTTTAATCTCTTTATTTTTGTCTGATATCTGCAGACTCTTTCCTATTTGTCCTTTTGTATGTGCATTGTTTTGTATTTTTGTATTGTTAATTCCAAAATGTAGTTTTGCTAAACTGATTTGTATTTTCTTCTTTTTATTTGAAGATTTAGTCAAGAAGGATTAGTATATATAAAAACTAAACTATTTCTGAAATTTTATGAGAAAGGATCAAACACAGAAACGTATAACTGCTAGAGAATGTTTTGTCTATTTTTAAGCAGGGACAGCAATAGGAACAAAGGGAAGGTTAAGTTTAGGCGATAGTCTAAGATCCAAAGGCCTATTTGCTAACAATATATTTACACAGAAAGTCAAATTTAAGATTGAAAGATGAATCCTAATTTGGAAATAAAGATGCTGTTTCTTTTAAATTTGTTCTACTTTGAAAATATAATGACTTCTTTTTTTTTTTTTTTTTTTTTTTTTTTTTTGCGGTACTGGGGATTGAACTCAGGGGCATTCTACCTCCGAGCTATACCCCCAGCCCTATTTTTTATTCCTTATTTTGAAACCGGGTCTCACTAAGTTGCGGAGTGCCTCACTTAGGTAGCTGAGGCTGGCCGCGAACCCGGATTCTCTGGTCTCAGCCTCCCGAATGCTGGGATTACAAGCATGCGCCACCACGCCCGGCTTAATGACTTCTTGATACAATGAAAAGATTATCAACTCCTGATCTGAATGCAAATGTTGGCCTAACACACTTTACCTTAAGTCAGAAAGGTTTCTTATCTTTTGTCAATCTCAGATTCTTTCTTTGAAAAGAAGGGACATAGCCGGGTGTGGTTGCGCATGCTTGTAATCCCAACATTCTGGAGGCTGAGACCAGAGGATCCGGGTTCACGGCCAGCTTCAGCTACCTAGTGAGGCACTCCGCAACTTAGTGAGACTCGGTTTCAAAATAAAGAATAAAAAAATAGGGCTGGGGGTATAGCTCGGAGGTAGAACACCCCTGAGTTCAATCTCCAGTACCGCAAAAAAAGTAAAAAATAAAAAAGAAAAAAGAAGGGACATGCCCGTCAGACAGCATCATTTATCCATGTATACATAACACTCTTCCCAGCATCAGACCTTTAGTAAGCTAAAACAATACAATTCTGTCCTGGCCTTTGTACTTCCTCCCAGAGTAAGCTATCAATACCTGATCCAATCTGTCAAAGCCTTTGGCCTTCATCCCATTTGCCATGAATTCTGGTGCTAGACGAGAAAAATCTATGAAGATTTTGGATCCAGCGGTCCCTATACCCAATCTTCGTAGCTTGTGGTGATAAATTTCAAAAGTCAGATGACTCTTATTTTAGACATGGGTTTCCTCAGAAAGGAGTCTAGTAGAATCATAGAGGCATTCCATCTACTCTTGTACTGAATGTTGGCCAAAATCTTCTGCCTATTTTTCCATGGATCTTTACATTTCTTTTTATCCTTTAGTTCTTGCTATGTCATCCTACCTTGCCATGAGTTTTTGGAAGAAAATTATCTGTTGACGTGCACCTGGCTATTGACAAAGATGTTTCTATTCACTTTCTACTGGATACTATTTCTATCTTAGACTAAGCTGTTTCTAAATTCACCATTTAGACCTGATCTACATACAGTAAATGAGTTCCATGTGGAAATCACATCAAGCTAACATGTACAATGAGAAAGAAATAGTGGAATTTCATTTTGGAATATTCTGTGATCCCTTTTTATTTTGTTTTGTACTGATTTTAGCAGTACCATTCCACCATTTGTACTCAGGATGGTCTGTCTATTTTTTAAAGAGCATTCTTCACAAGTTAGGTACGTAATATAAAGAGACAAGAGTGAAATTTGTACTTCAATTTTAAAGTCAAAATTATATTTTCTAACTTGCTCAGGGAGAATTTTATTTCTAACTTGCTGGGGGAGAATTTATTCATGCGAGAGCAATGGAGCTTGATTCCCTAATGTAAAAAACCCTCCAATTTTCATTTTCTTGTTTCTTGAAATATAGTTTCACTCATTCATTCCCCTAGTAGTCTGTGATATAAAGATATTGATTTGGGGACAAAGGAATTATTTTATAAAATCTTAATTAGAAGTTAATTCTTAAAGTTGATCACTGCCTTTATGTTAAAGAAAAACATGTAATTTTACCCCAACTGACACTCCCACACACATACATCAAATCCAAGCAAAATTGGGGGAAAAAAAAATCTACCAGATGAGTCTGAAAAAAATAGAAGCTATTTAAAAACTGTACTCTAGTACAAAGCTGATGGAAAAGCTATATTTAAATTTATTTCTGTTGCCTTGCTTACATATTAGTTGCTATACTGAGAACAATATTTTGAGGAAAAAAAAACTTTTGTGCTTTCTTTTGTTTGCAGATTGCATAATTTTACAAACTCATCAAAATTTCCCTGTAGGTATCAGTTCTCTTCTTGAACTTCAAAGCTTTAATTGTTGAAAATGTTTTATTTTTTCTTATGTTAAAGCCAAAACCTGCTTTTCTGAATCTCTACTCATTGATAGAGGGTAAAAAACAAAAAACAAAACATAAATTCTTGAGTTAGGGGGGCATTACATCATCTTTGGAAATGTAGACAAGCTTCCTGATGGCCATGAGTCGTAGTTTCCTTATGTATAAATAGAATAGTAGCAATCATATCATGACTGAGTACAGAATATGAGTTCCATATATGTCACTTCATTCCCTGATGCCCTCCCCCTTTTTTTTCCTTTTCTCGGTGATTATCTGATATCATTGAAGAGACATGATAGAAATGGTTGAAACAATTGTCAATTAAGCAATATGTCAGTGTGTAACTAAACATTTAATTGTGGCTGTACATAAGCACACTGTTGATTTGTGGTACGTATTATGGAATGTACTATGCTATAGTTGTGAATTTACTTTGGAACTCAGTATATGTGAAAAACACCATAATACTTTCTCTGTAATCCTTCCCTGCCTTTCTGTTTTTCTTTGTTTGCAGCCATTCTTGTTCACCGCTTTCCACTCTCTCACACTTCCAATCAGGTACCAATTGCTGACTCTATGGGAGTTTCATTTCACTTTTCCCTCCATAATTTCTTCTCCACTTCCTGCTCTAGTCCAAGCGCTCATTAATTCTTTTCTGGACTATAGGATTCCACTCCTAACTAGTGATTTGTCACGAGTTATATCCTTCTTTAATTTATTCTATAGGCTCCATCTGGTTTAATCTTCCTAAGTACAGCTCTGATTAGAAATTGCCTTGCTGAAACACTCTCAACAAGTCCACACTTCTCAGAAAATGAAGGCCATGCCTCCTTCTGGGGAAATCAGTATTGCCAGTGAGCAAGCCTCACCTGACTCCTCTTGCCTCATGCCTCACTCCCCTGCATAGCAAACCCCCAGCCCTGCCATGTTGATACTTGCCACTTTCTCTCCATGTTTTTCAGCTGACTTTGTACAAAATTTAACTTTTTGTTTCTGAGTGTCCATTCTTTTTATTTATAGAATTTTAACATCTTTAAATATGTCGCCTATACATTAGGGTGTGTGTGTGTGTGTGTGTGTGTGTGTGTGTGTGTGTGTATGTGTTTTACTGGAGATTGAACCCAGGGCCATTCTACCTCTGAGCTACAGCCCCATCCCTTTTTATTTTTTATTTTGAAACAGAGTCTCTCTAGGTTTCTGAGAATCTCATTAAATTGCTTAGGCTACTCCTTTGTGATCCTTCTTTCTCAACCTCCCCAGTGCTGGGAGTGCTGGGATTACAGGTGTGTACCACTACCTCAGCATATTAGGCTTTCTTGTATGTCCTTGACTAAAAACCTCACTTCTTTTGTGATTCTATAGCCCATTGTGACTAAATTACAGCAGTCATGCACTTTTCTCTGCTTGCATGAACATGTTTAATCTCCTCAACTCTATTCTAAACTTCTTTGGAGAGGTCTTTAGATCTGGTACCATGGGCAGCAGAGTTTTACACATGGAGATACAGAATACTTCTCTGGAAAACATACGATATCATAAGTATCACAATAAGGTCTGTTTCATATAGGAGGGTAATCTTTGAGTATGGGTAGAAGAAACTTAAGTATGTATGATAGAAGATGATCACCCTGAGTGAGGGTTTGCTTTATGGGTTCAGTTAGGAAATAAATTCAAATAATTATAAAAAGTGTCACTATAGAGATCATGAACTTAATAAACTTAACACTAACCCGCCCCCAAAATAACCCAATGAAAAAATGGACAAATGAACTAACAGACACTTCACAAAAGAAGAAATACAAGTGGCCAATAAATATATGAAAAATGTTCAATATCATTAGCAATCAGAGAGATGCAAATCAAAATTACACTGAGATTCCATCTGACCCTAATTAGAAAGGCAATCATTACAAACAATAATAATTGCTGGTGAGGATTTGGGGAAATAGTGACATAATGTACACATGAAAAACAAAAGTTTTTAAAAATGTATAATAAACTAGAAAATACATTGTTAGGCGCCAGGAGATCTGGGTTCGAGCCAAGGTTTAACTTCTGTTAGTTTGGGATGTCATGAGCATTAGTTGCTACTGCATCAAATTGACAGATAAGACTCAATGATTTCTAGACTCTCTGCTTTAAAATTCTATTTCTATAAAGAAATAATGGACTCTTCCCTATTTTTGAGCAATTAGTGGCATATAAAAAATCGACTCAAGGAAGATAGAAAAAGATCAAAGAGGAGAGGAAACATTAGAAATACAAAATTTTAGCAGTTTTATTCTTAAATAAGTAAAAATGATTTATGCCAAGATCAGTAATCAAATAAATAAAGTGTACAGGATAGTATGTCTATAGTCTTTTTTTTTTTTTTTTTGGTCAGTCTATCATTTACCATTTGAATGGTGAAAATCTTTCTTAATATAGAAACATAATAGTCTTGACGGGGTCAGAGCTGTTATGCAGATCCACACTTAAACCATCCCATACAAATGAGGTTCTACTTTGATTTTGAATACCTCAAGGCAAATAGCACAGTCTTTTCCTGGCTCAAATAAATCCAATTACCTCTAATGACCCTGTTACCATTTATTGAGTATCTGTGATCCAGGTGCTTTTGCTGAAGTTTAAAGTCAAATTTTATATAATTTTGCATGAACTCGTGGACAAAATGAATAAAAATTACTGAGACTTTTTCTCACATTATTCTTTTTTACGTTTGAGTATTTTCTGAGTGCCTACTATGTAAAAGGCATGTTTAACAATAGAATTAAATGTAAACTGTGTTTAAGCGTAAAAGAGAATATGTTAGACTCTCACAGATGAGTAAGATAACCTTGGATCTCGGGGTCTTAGAAGAAACATGCAAAATATGTTTATGAAGGATAGGAACATACTTATGAAGGGTAAGAACAACTCCTGACACAGGACAGATATTCAATAAATGAGGATCAGCAAATCAAACAACACAGAAATTAGATTACTAAGTACCACCAGGGAGGGGTGAGAAACTTAATGTCTTAGGGTTTGAAGAAAACATTGATGAGGAAAGTCATATTTGGGCCTTGAAATTATTGGGAGAAACAAATATTGGAAAGTCAGCGAAGTTATGAAAAACAGAAGAGGAAGTTCTTCTACAGGAACAACTAGATAAAATTTAAAAGGTGGGGGAACCTGGGGCACATTTGGAAACCAGGAAAGGCCTAATTTCGCTGGAGGAGAGAAGGATAGTGGAGGATAGTTAGAAAAGTAAATGGCTATGAAGTCCTTCATTCCATGGGTAACTTTAGAGTCACTGAAGATTTTTAAGTAGCGAAGCACTGCATGATACCTTTGCCGTCCCTTTTAGTCATTACACTTTTATATTACTTAGGGCTACTAAGTGTTATTCTTAAATACCATATTCAGTGCTGAGGCACTAAAACCCCCAAACAAAACCAGAATATATCAGCCTTTCAGTTATCATCATTCTGGGCAGCAATGTCAAGAATTCCATGGATCATTTATTGAGGTTCTTAGCCTTCGAGGAGTTAATCAAGGAAGTAGCTGCATGTGCCAAAATAATGTTTTAGACTTCACACTGCCACATATTTGAGTTTCTATTGACATTAAGTTTACTATCATTAAAAGAGCAGGTCTACATAGCACAATTTTATAGTAGAGCATCATGTAAATCATATTAGAAAAGTGGTTCTCTTTACCACATAAGAAAAATTTTATATTTTTAATTCTGGCTGTTATTCACCCTAATGTTATGCTACGAAAAACAATGTTATTTGCAGTCACCAAGAGTAAATAGTACATTCTTCAAACACTCCATCAGTAAGTGATTGAATATTTCAAGTAATTTTATCATATTCATTTTATTTGTTCTGGGCATTATATTGTAAATACACTCATATGTTAACAATGGAATTACACATAAAATGTGTTTAACCTAAATTCTTAGTATAAGTGGACGTAAATTTTGGCTAGATTTTTAACTTTTAATTACTATTAAAAGTGATTTTTCCCTTAGTAATTAAGGGATTATCCCTGAAAGTATGATATGTGTGTGTGTGTGTGTGTGTGTGTGTGTGTGTGTGTGTGTGTGTGTGTATGCTGTATGGTACTGGGGATTAAACCCAGGGTTATTCTTCTCTGAACTACATCCCCAGCCTGACTTTATTTTTTAATGTTGAAACAAGGTCTCCCTACATTGCAAGGCTGGACTTGAACCTACCATCCTTCTATCTCAGCCTCCCAAATACTGGAATTACAAGCATATGTCATCACGTCCACCTTATTTATGACAAAGTAATGAATGTCTAATACTGTGGAAATATGGAATACTATTGTTTCTAATTCTTCATTCTTTCTTTGTTATAAAATTGTTTATTGTGATGATTAATCTGGATTGTCAACACGACTGGATTATGAAATACCTAAGACTTTGTGATATTCGGTGTGTTGATGAGATGATTGGCATAGGTAAAGGTAGATTGAAGAGGAAGTCCTATCCTGCATGTAAGCAGCACTGTTTTGATATGTGTAGGGCCTGGATAAAAAGGAGAAAACTGTCTGAAGGCATGTGTGGTTTCTCCTGAGAAAAGTGTGTTTGCTTTCACCTGGGATATCAGCTTTCAGGTCTTTTAACTGGACTTTCACCATTATTTCCCTGTAGAGTTTCCTGGCCTTTCTCATTTAGATTGTGACTGCATTAGTGATCACTCCTATTCTGAAACTTCAGGAACTTCCGGGAAGATGGCATCAGAGTGAGACACCTCTCATCAGGCGCTGTGAGCTCGATTTAAATCTGCTATAGAGGCAGCTTCTTGACAGAAGAAAAAAAAGCAACAAAAAGGTGAACAACGCTACAAAAACTGAAACACAGCTGATCAGAATCCGGAAGGCCAACAAGGGAGAGCAAAGAAGCCCATCTGTGTGGCCGTGGTGCCATGCTGCTGAGTGGCGGCCGCCATTGAGCCAGCCCTCAGCATAGAGTCTACTGACAAAGAAATATATAACGATCTTCTTCATTCCCAGTGACCAGAGGTGGAGTAAGCAATTCCTGAACTCCACATCCTAACCAGATGGTATATTGAGACCAGAATGCGTGGTATGACTCGCTTAAGCCTTCACAGGGCCATCCTAGCTCACCTCTCCCTACAGAGCCAGAGCAAAGATCAACTGCACTGCAGCACTGCAGAGGTTGAATCAAAACTGCTGCAGGAGCAGCTTCTTGATGGAAGGAAAGAGAAGCAAAGCAGTAGGAAAGTGAGTAAAGCAACAGGGGCAGTTGGTCGGAACCCAGAGATCAGACCAGGGAGAACGGGGGAGCCGGCGCGAGCGCAGCAGTAGCAGCCACCATTTTGTCTGCTGCCCACAGCAGAAGGGATCTACGCGAAAGATCTGCAGATGCCAAATCAGGTCTGTTCTTACAAACTTGCAGGGATTTTAATTTTGTTTCTTGTTGTTTTTTTTTTGTTTTGTTTTCTGGGCTTTATGATTTGTTTTGTTTCATTTTTACTCTGTTTTCACTTTGCATTGTTTCAATTTATCTATGTTTGTTCGGAGCATTGGTTGCTTTGTTAGCTTTTGCTAGACCCTAGCAGTCAACATCTGAAACCCACCAAAGATACCAATAGAGGGGGCAGAAGAAGTAATTGCAACTGAGTGCAAGACATCATTCACAGAGAGAAAATAAAAATAAGAAACCTATAAATTCAGAGAAAGCATGCAAGAGCAGCAAAGATATAAATTTAAGAACAGGGAAACCATGGGAAGGAAAAATACCAAAGAAACAATGAGTCAACACAATCCCCAAATAACAGAACTCAATGACATTGAATGGCAGAGATTACCAGAAGAACAATTCAGATCTGAAACTCCAGCACTTGGCCCTCTCAACCAGTCTTAACCAGTTCCTCCAGCTCTCCGTAGGCAGTCTCCCACTTGGGACTATACTAATTTGGATGGTAAACTGATTTGGTAATTCCCTTTTTACCATGTACACATCTTACGAGTTCTGTTACTCTAGCAAACCTTAATACATCTACCTATGTCTTTACTAAGTAATTTTGTACTGTTTCCTTCTTACTAGGATATGTTGAGTATATTTTCCTACAGCATTGAAGTTGGACTTGGCCATGTGACCTGCTGTAGCCAATGAAATTATGAGCAGCCAGAACAGGAGCATGGTTTTGGTTTTAAACATGCCAGTGTGATTAGGCATGAGGGCTTGCGTTTCTGCTATCAGCCATGAGAGGACTATGCTCTGAGTCGCATCTGATCCCAGAATGATGAAAATAGATGGAACAGATTTGAACTCAAATGTCGGCCTAGAGATCAGTCAAACATAGTTCAAGCTCAGTTAAGTCCGGGTGAGATGAAATGTTTCACAGCTGACCAACAGATTGAGTAGGAAAAATGTTAATGTTCATTTTTGTAAGTCATTGAAATTTTTAGTATTATTCATCATCTGTTATAATTATAGCTGTCATTTACTAATACATGACACATATATATTTGATTTATATATATATATATATATATAACATGTATATATATATATAAAACATTTTGTTAGATATATTCCCCAAATAATGGTAAGTAATAAATGAAGAGTGTTAAACTATGGAATTTACTAAAATAAGTATTAATTATATGTTTCAACATAAATATGTATCAATAATAATTAGATTTTGGTGATTAATAATATAGTCTCCACTAGAAACTATTTTTAGTTGTGTGAAGCCTACGAAAAAGTTCACATTAAAAAGATTAGGTTACACGTTTTTTATGTAGGGAAGCTTTAAGTCATTTGAAAGTTTATACTCCACAAAGTAACATTTTATAAATTTGCCTCTGTTATCTTAAAGCACAGAATTAAAAACTGCTTTTCTATTTAGATTGTCCATTTCCTGCACATTGTAATCTCTTTATAATTTAGTGTTAAGGGACCATGATGCAGAGCATAAATTACCTTTGTTCTACTGGGTAATTAGGACAAGAGGCTAAAAGATACAAATCTATGTAAAAGTTTTGTAACTTTATATACAAATGCTTGGTAGGAAGATGTTCCAGTGTCATATGATGATATGCTTAGGGATTTCTGGTACAATGGAATAAATTCTTCAGTTTTAATGATACCTATACTATTCAAATAGACTCTTCTATATTTTTTCAGTATGACTACATATATATAGTATATATATAATTATATATATACTATATATATGTACATATATATTTTTAAATTTGTATAATTGTACACAGTGAATATTTCCATCTCAGATGTCAGAGATATCTTGTTAAAAGCCAAGAACTATGAGTAAGTGGATGAAAATACTTTGCTTCATAAACAAGTTGACCTATTTTATTTGGCCTACTTTTTTAAAAAAGCAATTTCCTTTTATAGGTAAGAGAGCAATTTTTGAACAATTAACCTCATAAAATGTTATTCCACTGTAATATGGGAAGAAATAAGGGATAGTAAGTAAGAGTTATTGAGACTAAAACTATTTTCTACATATTTGTCCATCAATTGCATAATAGACTCATCAAGTTGATGTTTTATTGTTGTGCAAATAATTTGAATTTCTGTTTTAGGAGTAAAAATCTTTTTGAAAGTATTCTAGTAGGTTCTAAGTGAGATTTTATGTGTTCAGGTTTCCACATTAAAGTTTAGGTATTACGTAGAATTGATTCAGTAAAGTCTATGTTTAGCTAGCTGGATTATTCTTGGATGAAAAAGGAAGTAATTATACTGATCATTCATATTTTCTAGTCTATATTGTTTTCTCAGACTTCAAACATCATTTAGTTTTTCTTTTTGCAGGGTAGTAATAAGCTACTTATATCATCCTCCAATTAAGCAATTTTATAATTAATTATACTCATTTTTTAAAAATAAAACTTATAGCACATAAAACAACATAATTAAGGACATAGAAGGCACATTCAACTAATGAATACAGAATTCCAGAAAGTTATTTGAACTTTTGTTTTGCATGTCATAGAAAACTTTTTTTTTTATTAATTTTTTTTATTTTTTTTTTAGCATGGATTTTTATACATTTCTTGGGTACAACAGGGTTAATCACACATTTTTGTTGGGTACAAGCTAGTACAGGTAAAGACATCCATGCACATATTTCTCATTAACCCTTCCCCAATTCCCACCCATCCTCCCCCTATCTCCTAGTCAGTTTAGTGATTGACTTTGATGTGATCTTGTAA
>PVLC010035915.1:0-16084 GCA_004027655.1 Graphiurus murinus | reverse complement strand
CTTACAAGATCACATCAAAGTCAATCACTAAACTGACCAGGAGATAGGGGGAGGGTGGGTGGGAATTGGGGAAGGGTTAATGAGAAATATGTGCATGGATGTCTTTACCTGTACTAGCTTGTACCCAACAAAAATGTGTGATTAACCCTGTTGTACCCAAGAAATGTATAAAATTCCATGCTAAAAAAAAAATAAAAAAATAGAAAAAAAAAAAGAAATTACAATCAAGTTTCTGCTCACATGCCATTTCTTGGAAGTCTTCCATAAATCTTCATGCAGGATAAATATTTTCATGTCTTCATCTATGCTTCTGTAATATGGCACATATCTTTATTAAAGCTAAGTTTATTCAAAAAAAAAAAAGAAATTGCTGACATTTCTAAGTCACTTCTTTGTTTTTCCTCTTAGCCCTTGATGGTGATGGATGAGCCTCAGGTGGAATAAGGCAGCGTGTGTGTGGCTCACCTTAATGCATTTTCTCTTTCAGCATCCTGGACCTTCTAGTCAGCTTTGCCATTTGAATTCTAGAGCCTTCAAATAATTTGTTTTATGATTTTATCCAATTTTTATAGTCATTCTTAGTGGGAGAATTTGATTGATATATATAATCTCTTTCTACCAGATTTTGATCTATAAACCAGATTAGTTTTGCTATATCAGAATATACACGGTCTGATGGATAGCTACCATGGGGGGGATGAGTAGTCAGAGAGAAGCAGAACACTGAATCAGACCAAAGAAAAAGCCCATGTTTAATGAAACACACAAGAGTGTTGAGTCCAGAGGATATAAAAAGAGCAATTAGTATAAATGTTTTACTCAAAGAGGACCCAGTGCCCAAGGAAAACTGTGTAAGGTAAGAAAACTGTGAGCAGTGTGGTGTTAGCCACCCTGAGAAGTTTCAGTGTTTCAGTAGCAACTGTTATGAATCTGACTCATGACTGTCAGTGTTAATCTTTCAATACCTTTAATTTTGCCAACAACAACTCAACTGTTCAAAAGAGTTCCATGACAACAATTAGTATGCATGAATAAATCCTTGATTGTTTCAAACCAGTGTCACAATAAAGAAGAGTATGTATGGTAAAGGGAATGTCAAATATCAGGAAAAAATGATTATTTTGTCTGATATCCTTGGAAAATTAGTTTGTTGTTTGGAGGGGTGAAAACAAGTGGAAATACTTGGAGACATTATGCCATATAACAAGATAAACTTCAAATGATGAAGACATCTAAACTTACATAATTAAATATCTTAAAAATATGAATAAACAAACATCTGTCAAATCACTGTATTAGGAATAGCTTTATATACTTGAAGGGGAAGGATATCATCTAAAATGATAAATAAATGGGGACTTTTATGCCTTGTATAGAGAAGAAAGAAATAATCACAATATATAAACAGTATATACAATTTGATATTAAGAACATATAATAAAATAAGGATATGAAATATCCTCTCATTATAGAGATATATATTTACTGTAAGAGAATAAAAATTAATTTTATAAATTAGAATGGACAAGCAGTCATATACATGCTATTAAATACAATCCATAAACATTTAAAAAGAGAAATGAATAGCCAATGTTGGTGAGGGTATGATGAGAAACGAAATATGTAACAGAGAAAAAAAGTACAATTATTTCCTAAAAGATTATAAAATACATAAAAATATTCAATGAAGATAGATATAATAAAAATCAATTGTCAAAAATGATTAAATAAATCATGTAAATAGATAGTAGAATGTTATATTTATATTAAGTCTGTTATATAATAATGTTCATGGTATAATATTAAAAGAAGAGTATAAATTTCTAATCATAGTATTTCAATTATATACAATTTGTAGAGAAACAATGGAGACACAAATTGTTGGTAGCTCTTTTGTTTTCATCGTGAGATAAGTAGTTTATTTAACCTCTATTATATTTTTGGTTCCTTTTATATTTTCTATATTTATTATGTAGTGAATGTTAACTACTTTTTGTTTTGTTTTTATAGTATGGGGATTGAACCCAGGGGCATTCTACCTCCAAGCTACATCCCCAGCCCTATTTTTATTCTTTATTTTGAAACAGGCTCTCATTAAGTTGCAGAGGGTCATACTAAGTAGCTGAGACTGGCCGAGAACCTGGATCCTCTGGTCTCAGCCTCCCAAGTACTCGGATTACAAGCGTGTGCCCCCATGCCTGACTTAACTGTTTTACAAATATTTTTTGAATGTCAGCATGCTCTTTATTCAAAAAATTACATCTGAATTGCTTATACTCAGATGTATATAAGGACTGTTGTCTCAATTCTGAAGAACATGGTTAGCTGTAGGATCTTTTTCTTTTTCTAGCTTTACTAAGGCATAACTGATAACATTTTATGTATTTAAGATATGCAATGTGATATCTTGCAACTTTATACATTGTGAAATGATAAATATATTTATAACTCTATTTGTTATATATCTCATTCCATGATTATAAATATATATATACACTATATTCATTCTATTTGTTAATATTGTCATCAAAATCAACAAATGTCTTTGCTATTGTGATGCAGCAAGCTTATAGTGTCAAATATGAATTCCAAAATTCCAATTTCCTCACGAAAGCTCAAACCTTATCACTGGCAGCATATACTCTCAGTGGAATTGCTTGAATGGGCAGGCTCAGTTGTTTCATTTTTTTTTTTTTTTTAAAGAAAAGTTCTGCCAAATACTCATCTGAATAATTATAGCTTTCTGTCAGTTTTTCTTTCAAGTAAAATGTGTGCCCTGAGAATAAAGGAGCTTGTTCAGTTTGCAACACAATTGCATAAGCAAGGACCACCACTGTACTTAAGAGTATGTCCCATTCCATTGCACAAAATCATTAAAAAATACACACACTGAATAGTAAGGCTTAATACAATTAATGTCTTATTGCTTCCTTAAGGGTCTTCTTAAATGGAACTGGCATTTTTCAGCTGCATAGGCACAACACAATATCTCTTAGTATGACTTAGTGCCTCTCCCTTAATTAGGAAGAGGGCATTGGTACTTATATCCACTGTGGCTTTCTCATCATGGCCACAGATATGAGTGCAGTGTGAAAGCCAAGTGACATCTTAGCAATTTTATGAAAATAGTTTGATCTCCCAGAACTCTTGAAAGGGTCTTGGGGATGCCCAGGAGTCTGCAAACCAAACTTTAAGAATGCTATAATAGCCGATTCATTTCTCTGAGCAACCCTGTAATAGTATTGTTTCATTTAGTAGATGTGGAAAGGAGACATAGGAAAGTTAATAACAAGCTCCTAGTCATGCAATTAGTAGCTAATGAAAGTGAGATTTTCAACCAGTCAGTCTGCCACTGTGATCTGTGCTGTACACTGCTGTTCTGTGTTATACTCAGAGGAGAACTAAAGCTTTCAAACCTGGGAGAAGTTAAGGAACTATTAGTTTCAGATTCAGCTCATGGCCACAATGCTTCATGTCACTGCAGAAGGTATCAGGGGACTTGGAACAGAAGAAAAATATGAGCCAGTTGCTGAAATGATGAAAAGAAGAAAAAAAAATTGTCTTGGTACCTGACTTTTCATAATAATCAAATAATTAAAAGTTGTAGCAGAGGTTGGGCACCTCAATATGAGGAAAGATGGCTGCATTGGGGTGATGGGGAAATTATCTAGAAGTGGGCTCACAACCTGGATAGCCTCTTCTCTCCAAAAGTGATAGCAGAGGAATAAAGAACAATCTTACCAGAGAGTGTTTTCATAGGCTATAGAGGATATTTCCTTAGGGGAACGGATGCTCCAGGTAACATTAATAGTCAAAATGTAGAGGTTTTTTATGTGTGTATGAAAAAGGAAGATTAACACATATTAAAAGAGAATATAAATTGAGAAAATAAATTACAGTCCCACAGAATATTTCATTCTTATAGAGTGATTGGAATTATCCTTCCAGACACATTTCTTCTTGAAGAATTGACCTACCTACACATTTTTCACCCTAACAACAGTTCCTAGAAGATTTTCGTTTTAATAAAAATAATCAGAAAAAATTTATTCTCAAGGAAGAGACTTTATAAGGATTTTCAGCATCTTGAAACATGTGTGTGCTTGGACTAAACAGCTGATAAGCCAACTCTCTTAATTATATATAAAATAGCTCATAATTACATACCACCCTAAGTCCTGCGTTAACTTGAAAGACAGTTTCTGCTTATGGAGGATATACTAACAGAAGCACTGCCTGTCTGGTTCTTTTTTAAGGCAAAAAACACATAAAACAATAACAACAACAAAAAAATGTTTGAAATTCTTGGTGATCTTGTTGCCTTATTTTTTTTTCCTACAAGTCATGACTAAACTCAAAGTTATCAATATGTCCTTTAATAATAAAGTTACTTAAATGTATCACCAGCCCAACATGCAAACCTTTAATGAGCTTGGGTTCCACGCAGTTTTCAAAGCCATTCTTTTTTCACATGCCTTAATTTTTCTAATATTGGGATTTCACCAACTTTCAACCTAGTTCAGTGTTATAAGATTACTTAGGCTATTATTGAGACAGTTTACCTAGTATTATCTTCTTTAATTACTATTTGCATGGTATAATTTTAGCCAAAAATGGGTAGCATTTCCCATTTCTTATACTATTTGCCATAGTTTCCCTTTGAAGTCATGTCTAACTTTATTTACATATTCTCTGTTCTGGGAACACTCATTGCATTTTCTTACACTTTTGTCTAGTCATAACCCTGGATCATACTATCTTGGCTTCCTTTCTCTCTACTCAAATTCTCATTTTCTCCTTCTCTGCTTCATATCTTACACTCAAGAATTTCCATAACATTTTCACTAATTCCTCATCATTTAACTCTATATTGTTCTTGTGTAATTATTTTTACTCCATACATTTAAAAATGACTTCCTAAGCTATGTCATATTTGGCCACTCCTGGAGTCTCTGTCCAAGTCTTGCTTCTTTCCTTCTCTCTGATCCCTGCCCGTGGGACAGGTTGGACCCTACGTCTTCCATCCCTCAGACACAGCTGCCTGGATTGGGGTAGAGCCTGGACCACAGTCTGGTCAGTTTGCTTCTCTCTCCTAGAAATTTTAAACTGTTACTGAGACGTGCTAGTTGATCTGTGAGTTGCTAGAATGTACAGGAAGGAGACACAGAATCTGCAAAGGCTGCCATGTTAAACTGTGTGCATACCGCAACATAGGAAGCTAATTTTTGAAAGAGAAGGAAGAGGAGGGAAAGAAGGGAAGAGAGGGAAAGGGACAGGGACAGAGAAGAAAATAAAACAATACACAGATGCACAAGCGTGAGAGATGGGCAGTACTGCCAAGACGTTAGGTAATTTTTCAGTATTTGCTAGATGCTTTCCTGAACTACACTGCTCTTTCTTCTCTTGCATTCCATGATGCACCACATAAGCATAAGTGCTTTTGAAGCCAGGTTCTGCGAATGGTTCACATGATGGTTTGAGACAAAAGGGATTGTTTCTTTTGGGGTATGCATTCTCTGTATCCTATTAGTTTTAGTTTGTTGTTGTCCTTGTTTTTAGTCATAGTAGACTAGATATATCTTACAGTGTCTAGCCTGGAAAGGAAAAAGATGCTATTTTTCTCAGGTCGAATATGACAAGTGCATAATCTTTGGAGTGAGAAAAACCTAGGTTTTACATTTCTTATCCACTTTTGACTAGCTGTGAGTCTATAGGAGGAAAGTCATATTATATCTCCGAGCTAGCAATTCTTCCACATTTATTGATGCTGTCTCCTTAGTTTTTAGGACATTGCTTATCACATAGCATAGTACATTATTGAAGATAATAGCATTTGACTTGCCAAGGGCATTTTGGGCAGAAGTAAGCACATTTTAATTTCCATATATGTTTTGTCTACTTAGGGAAAATATAGAAGCCTAAGGGAGTTTCACAGGCTTCTGTGGATGAGAACTTCCTAAATGGTTATGAAATGGGTAAATGGTATGGAATCTCACAAAGAATAGAAGTTAATGTGAACTAAAAGTTACTCTTCTATTTTCAGGGCATTATCTTATCAGAAAAAAACTACTGATATATTTAGGTGAAGTCTCCAGATGGAGAATGATGCTCAAATGACCATGAAACTTACAAGGAAATTTTTAATAATTTCCTAAATATTTATAATTTGAACTTAACAACCAAGTTCCATGTGATAAGAATCCATACATAAAGTTTTGATGTTTTTATGTTCTCTGAAATATATTATCATAGAATGGTGATTTTGCCCCCCTGGAAGCATTTTCCTCCACTTACAATGGCATGTTCATTATAGCAATTATTTTATTGATGTATACTTCAGACACCTCCATGAAACTGTAAGTTCCATGAAAATAGGAACTATTTCAATATTTCTTAAACATCTTTTTATCAGTGTTTTGTCAGAGGACTTTCAATATAACAATAGGCATTCAATATGTAATTGTTATTGAAAGAATAAAGGAATGAATTAATAAGTTGGCTCAAATTTAGGATGTGGCATGACATCCTTTTGGCCCCCTTGAAAATTTATTCAGATCTATCAAACTGCTAAAACTTGCCTAGAACAAAGTCCTTGATTTTTAAAGTGGGCCAAAAATCAGGGTTTTTTTTCCAGAACGGAAATTTTAATTATTAATTTTGGTTCATCCATCTGTTAAACATCCCTGTATTAAAAAGTGCATGAATTTTGAGTTTTAAATTTTTTCTTAAACTTACATTTTAGTATATGTTAGCTAGTGTCAACTATACCTGCAAGTTTCACTCTATGTATGCCTAAAGACATGGATAAAATGAATTTAGAAGTAGCATCTGCCCCACATATTATCACTTAATGTAAAGAGAAGACACTCAGTGATAACATCCCACATTATAGTTTCAATGAACTAAAGCAGTTTAAATCCATAATGAGGAAAGAGTATTGAAAAAGTGAATTGTGTAAAAGAAAGGATAGAAACTGCAATAAATTTGCTGAAGCAAAGATATAGAAAAATTCATTTGGGACCAAAAATATGGATGGGAGTTAAGACATTATTTTCAATGGTCCAGAGCCAAATGACTATTAAAAAAAGCACTCTAGATTGGCAGATTTATGAGAGAGTCATAAAAACTAGTGATCATAAAGTTGTTAGAGGAGAAAAAAATGCTAAACACCGTTTACTTTGATTAGATTTAGGACTGCACTGAACTAAATCTCAGAGGGGAAGAAGAATGTTGTGGTCCAAGGATGTCTCCATATTACTCACAAATTGTACTAGCTTTTCTGGGAAAGACAGCCAGTGGGGGAGGCCAATTTATCATTTGCTTCCTTAAAATGAGAGTAACTGAGAGCTGAGACTTTTGGTGTGTTCGTTGGTGGCCAGCCTTCTTGTTTCAGCTCTGTCTGTTACCCCCGGGGACTGGGTCTCCTTCATCTCTTGCTGGACTTACTTTGCTTCCTTTGAGCATGTTCTCTGTTTCTGCTCAGCCCATTCTCTATTCTTAACACAAGGATCAGAGGGATCCTTTGAAAATGTGCAACTCAAATCATGTCTTTCCTCTGCTAACATCTTGTGATTGTTTCTTCTATCACTTAAAGTCAGAGTCCTTTCCATAGCCTGTGAGGACTACCTGACCTGCCCCAACTTTCATTCGTTCCTTGATTCCATCTCTTCCAGCTTGTCTCTTTCCTCTGTGGCTCCAGACACCTTGGTCTCCATGCTGTACCCTAAACATCTGGAACATGCCTTTGACTTAGACCCTTCCACCAGCTGTCTTCTCCCCTGGAACTCGATTACCCCAGATATCTTTATTGCTGTCTTTCTGACCTTCTTACATTTATCTTGCTGAGCTGTTACCTCTTCAAAGAGTTCTACTACTATTAAGAATTGAACTCCCCTCTCTACTCTCACTGAAGCATTCTTCTTTAATAGTCCCTTCTTTTCTCATCCTCCAACATGCTAAGTAATTTACTTATTTACTATTTTGTCTGTTAATTATTATGTAACCCTCCCTAGAATGAAGCTCATCAAAAATGTTCACTGCTATATTGCAATGGCTTGAAACAGTGCCCAATATAGACTACATTCAACAAATATTTGCTAAATGTTTGAACTGTCTCCTTGAATCCCCACAAGAGGTCTGTAAAGTTTCTAGAATTATTTTGTTGTTGATGGTAAATAAACTATAATTAAATTTCTTAAGTTTTCATGGATTTTTAAAGTAATAGTGTATAAAATTCAGATACATGACACCAATTTATCATATAAGGTGGCTTTTATGAGAACTGGTTTGGAGCTTAAAGAAATGTTGGCAACATGAGGTAGCTTGATTTTCTTTTCAATCTATGACAAGCAAATTCACAATCCCTACAGCTAATAGGCAATATTTGTATTGAAATTTTTGCCTTGAGACTCACAATTCCCTGATACCAAATTCCTTTTCAAAACATCAAAATCAATCTCCGATGTCTGTTTACATCTGAGAATTCCAATTCATCACTTCCACTAAAGACCGCAGTCATTTGCTCCTAATTGGGCATCCTGTGCACTCTATCTCAATTGCAGCACAAAGCTGCCTGGAGCTCTCTCATTACAGTAGCAGAAGGCTGGCAATAAACATCTTCTGCAGTCTCCAATTCTGCCAGGAAAAGAGCTGTGCTCCTCGGTCTAACTAATGGTGCGCTGGGCTCCTAATTGTCGCACATCAAAAATCCCGAAGTACTTCAGCATCCTCACCAGAAAAACACAGCAGCCCCAATGTCAAATGCGAAGCCCCATCCCACACTTAGATTGAGGGATCATACGTGGCTCAGAATTGGCCCCAGGGAGATGAAGAGGAAGCAGCCTGGCAGTGAGCATTCTTCTTCAGGAAGACAGTTGGAGCTAGCTGAGCAGAGGGCAGGTTTTCCTCAGTTTCCCTTCTCTTCCCCTTCTCTGTTCCCATTCCCAGTTTCCATTCCACATGAAATCTTTGTGGCTGATTGGGGTCCTCATAAAGTCAACAAATTCTCATATGTTACTGCCGCAATTAGAGCTCTTCCTCTCTATCCGTATTGTTTCAATGTGTTTCCCAAATCAAGGACTTTTCAGAAAAGAGCAACTCCTACCCCATACACCAGCTAGAGAAGCCCTTATAAAATGTATGTGACATGGCTTAGAAGAAATTGTAGTCTTGATAATTATTTTTTATTCTTTGAGGATAGTGGTGAGGAGCCCAAATTCTTAACCTGGACCCAAATCAATCCTGTTTTTGTTTTGCTTGTTCCTGGTAAATAAGTCAATGTTTATTTAATAATTTAGAATATTAACTAAAGCATGACAGCTATCCAATAAATATCAGCTGTTAGAAGTGCTAGCCTTATCTTTATTGTCATTGTTGAACAGCAATTGTGTGCTAAGAATATGTTAAATTTGATTTGACCCCTTTCATCAGCCTGAGAAGGTAGATACTACTTCTTTTCAATTTTACCATTGAGAGAATTAAGTATTAAATCGTGATACAGCATCTGGATACAGTGACATGTGCCTGTAATCCTAGTTCTTGGGAGGCTGAGACAGGAGAATCATAGGTTCAAGGACAGCCTTGGCAAACTAGAGAGACCCTCCACAACTTAGTGGACACTTCTTCAAAAAATAAGAAATAAAATAGGACTGGGGGTATAGCTTGGAGGTAGAATGCCCGTGGGTTTAATTCCCAGTACTACACACACACACACACACACACACACACACACACACACACACACACACAAAAGTTGTACTATAGCTTGCCCATGGTCATTCTACAGTGACAGTATTGGTCACTTTGCTGTAAGGTCATATTTATGTAAACCTCTGGCCAGGTTTGGTCCACAGGTACATTTTGTTTTGTTTACAAATACAAATATTAGTGTTCAACACTTTATGCCAGGACATGGAATCACTCCTAAGTTGGAGGCCATCATGGCCACTTCCGATTATGCACCCTGCTGTCTTTAGTCATTTTGGTTTTGGTTCACTGATCCTGTCTCTATTTTCAACAGGTATTTATTGAGGACTTTCTATGTGTCAGACACTGTCATAAGGAGAGTGGTTATAGCTTTGAGCACAAAAGAATAAAGTGCTTACTGTCAAGGAGTTAGCAACCTTCACTGCAAAGCATTCATCACTTCCCAGTAGGGATACAGAATAGCAAATATCTTGCAAATAGAGACAAGGTGGAAGAGGCCACCTTTCCAACATAAAATTAAAACTTGCATGCCTTTCAGACTTTCTCAACAGATCTTCTTACAGCTCAGTTGGCTGCCTAAGGTCTACAATTTGGGAAGCATCAGAAACAATTTTCATGCTTAATTAGATTTTGTACTTACTTGTACAACATCGAAAATCACTACTTCAAAAACTCATTTCGTCTGGCTAATGCAATTTCTCTGGTTTTGTAATGCTAAAATAGTCATTTATATAGGGTGTGAATATTGATGTAGTAGTCATCCTATATATGCATGGTTAATATATATGGATAGGTATAGCTACAGATAGATGAAAAGCCTGGGAAGTTAATTATTGCACAGTAATGTTAACTTTGATTATAATAAATTGATCAGATGAGCAAAACAAGTGCATTTGGATAGTGGAATGAAATGGGAAAACCACAGACCAACTCTGGGGAAATAGTGCAGCTAGGAACACTCGATAGGATGATCTGTTTGGGTTCCTGTCTCAGCTGATGAAGCAGGGACTCTAGCAGGTGTGTTTTGTGTTGTTTCTTTGGAAGGTTTTTGTGTCATTTTGTGTTGTTTCATCTCTAGCAGTTTATAAGAATAACACTGGCAATTATTGAAAGTTTCATGTTTATGAAATTGCATCCAAATTAACATCACCCCAGGGTTCTCCAGAGAAAAGTAACCTATAAGAGATATAAATATGGATAATATAGGTACATACAGATGTGGAATTAAATATAAAATAACTGTTATTGGGATTGGCTTGTATGGTTATAGATATTGAGGAAACTACAATCTGCTATTTCATGTAGAACCAGAGAAGCCTTAGTCTGAAGACTGAGATCTGAGAATGGAGGGCTAATGGTGTAAGACCTGGTATGTACCCAAGGCCAGATCCAAGACCCAAGAAGGTTTGAGAACCAGGAGCTATGATTCTGGGACTAAGAGAAGGAGGATGTCTTGGCTCAAGCAGAGAGAATGAATTTCCCCTACACCTCTTTATTCTATCTAGATTCTCAGAGCATTGGATATGCTCATGCACCACGAGGAGGGTCATCTGTGTTGCTCTGTTCACCAATTCAAATGCCAGTGTTTCCCAGAAACACCCTTATAGGTGTATCTAGAAATAACACTTTAACCCTCTAAGTGGGCAGCCCCTGGCCCAGTCAAGTTGATACACAAAATTAACCATCACACTCATGATGATTGTCAAAAGGATTTCATGGGCTCCTGTTGTTGGGACTACACCTGGAAAACCACAATGGAAGATGCTGAGGAGTCAATCAGGTAAATGGATTGAATAGCTTCCTTTGGCAACTCCACATGTGCCTTTTCCATTACACACCCTGCTTGTGTAATGGAAAGATGACTTTGATAACCTTCATCAACAAGTTTCCTTTGCTGACTTCCAGCTGGGTTCAGCCCAAGGAGCCATCAGCTGATGCTCACGGGGCCTCAGGAGAGTGAGATCAGCTACTCCTTCCCTTGGTTGTCTTCCCATTGAGCGTGGGTTAGTGGTGGCTGGTTTTCTCTTCCAAAGGCCGTGGCTCCTGATAATACAGCCCTTTCTGATGACTGGTCCTCTCTGGCTTTTCATGAACATGTGCCCATCTTACTCATTTAAACCTAGGCTGGCGACAGCTTCTCACTGTGCTTCACCTCGGTGTGAATTTCCCTTAGTCTTCCATGCATCTTTTCAAATGCTCCTTGTTTAAACTCTTGCAAATTTCTCCATTTGCTTTGTTTTGATCTTGACCAGTGGGTAATATTAGCTAGTTCTGATCATCGTCTATACCTGTTTATTTACCAACAACAATTCAGCAAATTCACTTTGCTCTTCTCTGTTTGATTTTTCTGTACATCACTACCTCTGTCTCTTTTTTTCATTGCTCTGTACACAGATAATGAAAAATGCTTGATTATTCTATTTTCCAGTTGGATAACCAGAAATAAATTAAAATATCTGCCAAAGTTAGGAGCAAAGATTTGAACCCAAGATGTTTTATGCCAAATCCATTCTATGTGGTTTGTAGAAGACTTCATGCTGGGGAAAAGAATAATGCTATTCAATAAAACAAAATTCAAGAACCAGGGCCAGTAGATGGTGATCTGTAAAAACTAGTAAGAAACAGGAAACTAAAATTATAAGAACAATGGAAAGAGGACCTGGTGCCTTGTGCACAGGCAAATGTGCTAATGCATTAGCACAAATAAGCCAAAATGTATTCGAGTGCCAAATACTTCTGGATAAAATAAATAAAAGCATCTCAGTGTTGAAGCATCAGTGCTTGCATTGTGTCCAATTTTGAAAGAGAAATCTTTAAAGTACCCTAGCATTAAAATTTTATTCGTGTAGCACCTTCTCTTTCTCATTTTAAAAATGTCCTCTTAAATTCGCTACTCTTGAATGTTTTCTTCTCTCTGCCTGATAAGACTAATGGAAAATTGAGAAGGAAAAAAAGCACCAGATTTCATACAAATTTAAGTCATTATTTGTCTCTTCTATTTTTAGTCACATGCCATAGGGAAAAAAAAGATATATTTTATTGAATTTTCCATAAAGAGTGGAAGTATTCTGATAAAGTATCAGGGCCCTTGAAATAAGATATAATAAAAGAAAAATGTCTAAGGAGCCAGGCATGGTGGCGAAAGTCTGTAATCCAAATACTTAGGAGGCTGAGGCAAAAGGATGGCAGGTTTGAGGCCAGCCTCAGCAGATTAGCAAGACTTTCAGTAACCTAGTGACAGTTTCAAAATGAAAAAAATAGAATAGAACTAATAGAACTAAGGGTATAGCTCCAAGGTAGAATGCCCGTGGGTTCCGTCCCTAATACCAAAAAGAAATGTGTAAGGAAATGAAACTTCCTTTTTAACAAAAACTAAAAAGAAACAATTCTGGTTCCTTTCTATTATAATATTTTGTTTAATTTTTATAAGCAATCTTACATAATAACTTCAGTATAATGAGCATAATTACATCTATTTCTGATTTTTGAAAAAAGTATTTATTGCTTTATAAAAATCATATTTTGGATTATTAGTATTATGGGTAAAATAATAGATATGAATGTTATAAAAAAAAGATACAAGTTCTAAAACTGCCTGATGAATATCACTAGAGAGGTTTCATTTTGTTTTGTTGTTAATATGTTAAATAATTACTTACGTGCCATATTTTGTTTCTGAAAATTTTTATTTATTTTATTTATTTATTTATTTATTTATTTATTTATTTATTTATTTATTTTCGGTACTCGGGATTGAACCCAGGGGCATTCTACCTGTGATCTACATCCCTGGACCTTTTTTTAATTTTTTATTTTGAAACAGGGTTTCTCTAAGTTACTGAAGGTCTCACTAAGTCTTATTTATTCTTCTGCCCATCTGACCCTAGATATTAAAATTTTATTTTGTTATAAATTGCTATAATCAATAATGAATATATTCCAAAAATATCAAAAAAGTAGAAATGGTAAAAAAAAGGAAAAAAAAAAAGTCATTCATTTTCTTCCACCAAAACAAGCAACATGGCAGTCATATCTTCCACTCAATGGACTAGCCAGTTGATCCAGAAGGTCTTTACTTGGGTCTGAGATGTTCTAACTGAGCTAATCTAGTTCCAGATAAATCCCTCATCTGGAATTATATATATACTTCTGTTTGGTGCATTGTAATTACTATAAACCTAATTAAATTGCCCTGAAACAGGAAAGAGGGGAAGAAATGGAGAGAGGAATAATTGCTGGAGAAAAGGCAACAGATAACTTGTTTCTTTCTTTTATAACATTCTTACCCATTATTTCACCTACAATTCTAATAATCCAAAATGTGATTTTTATAAAGCAATAAATACTATACTGAGGTATAGAGTTACAGGACTAGGCATGCACACAACTCTTGGAGCGTTTCCCTCTGGGTCAATCCCCTCCCTCCAGCTTTTTAATGATTCCATTCCTTCATTGTGGCTACAGGATCAGCCTCTTCCATTCTCAATTCTTAAGTTTCCTGTGCAGATTTTTTTCTGTTTTCAAGATCATCTGTTTTAGTATTTCTTTTGGTAGGATTCGATATAGTATCTAGGTCCCAACCCTAAATATGTTTATTCCCCCAGTGAGACAACTTATTTCTCTAAGAGGGAGCAGGAGGATGGTTACATTTGGGGTAGTATATTTCATTCTAGTCTTTAATATCCAAATAGTCCTGCTACTTCTTCATCATTTTTACTGTGATTTCTGCAGATTTTTTTTTCAATTTTGCATTCTACTACATAAATCAGACCCTATGCATATCATCTGTTTCATATCTGTCCAATCTAAATCTCAGCCTCCCTCTCCTCATCCTCCCTGTATTAGTTTCCTATCATCCTCACAAGATATCAGAGCAATTATTTCTTTTAGCCCACAGTGTTGCTGGTTCCAACCCAAGGTTGGGCAGCCCCATTGTACGGGGCCCCGGCTCAGCTGGATGGCTGGATGGCAATGTGGTAGGGAGCACTGTGCAGAGCAGATCCACTGACACAATGAGCCAAGAGCCAAAGGCACAGCTGGATGGGCTGGAGTCCCCAAAACCTCTTCAAGGACACGTCCAAAATGACCCCAGGCCCTCCCACATAGCTTTTAGCTACCTCCCAATATCACTATCCAGGGATGGAGCCTTTAACACACAGACCTGGGGAGACAAGCAACGCCCAAACTATACCACTTGCCTAATAATTCACTTACATAAAAGGATGCCCAGAAGTAGGATTGCTGGATCATATGGTAGGTCCATTCCCCTTCGTCTGAGGATCCTCCAGACTGTTTTCCAAAGTGGTTGCACAAATTTGCAATTCCACCAACAATGTATTAGGGTTCCCACTTCTCCACACCCTCGCCAGCATTTGTTGTTGTTCGTGATTTTTATGATTGCCATTCTGATTGGAGTTAAGTGAAATCTCAAGGTAGTTTTGATTTGCATCTCTCTGATTACTAATGATGTAGAACATTCTTCATACATTTATTGGCCATTTGTGTTTCTTCTTTTGTGAGGTGTCTATTTAGATCCTTTGCCCATTTTTTCCAGCAATACCACTTCTGGGTATCTACCCAAAAGAGTGGAAACCAAACTATCAGACTGACACATGTGTATCTATGTTTATAGCTGCACAATTCACAATTGCCAAACTATGGAAACAGCCAAGATGTCCATCGACAGATGAATGGATTACAAAACTATGGGATATGTACACAATGGAATTTTACTCAGCCATAAAGAAGAACAAAATCATGTTATTTGCAGGGAAATGGATGCAACTGGAAAACATTATGTTAAATGAGATTAGTCAGTCACAAAGAGTAAAAAAGCATATGTTCTCCCTAATATGTGGATGCTAAGAAGAAGATGGGGCATAAGAGGGACTCCAGACAAAAAAGGAGAAAACTTAGATAAGCAAATAAATTGACTTAACTGAAGGTGATGGACTCGGGTGGGGCCACCCTAAAGCACATGATGTACTTTCACAAATATATCAAGGTGTATAATTTTCTTGATGTGGTTTTGAATGCGCATTGCTAGTATCTTGTTTAGCAGTTTTGCATCAAAGTTCATCAATGATATAGGCCTATAGTTTTCTTTTCTTGAGCTGTCTTTATTTGGTTTTGGTATTAGTGTGATGTTGGCTTCATATAATGTGTTTGGAAGGGTCCTGTTTCTTTCTATTTCACGGAATAGCTTGAGGAGTATTGGGATTAGCTCTTCTAAAAATGTTTTATAAAATTCACTTGGAAAACTATCTGGTCCTGGACTTTTCTTTGATGGTAAACTCTTTATCAGAAGCCTTTCTACATACCAACCATAAATCGACTGAAAAGAAATCCAGAAAGCAATTCCACTCACAATAGCACCCCC
>PVLC010035914.1:0-16072 GCA_004027655.1 Graphiurus murinus | reverse complement strand
AAAAAAAAAAAAAAAAAAAAAAAAAAAAAAAAAAAAAAAAAAAAAAAAAAAAAAAAAAAAAAAAAAAAAAAAAAAAAAAAAAAAAAAAAAAAAAAAAAAAAAAAAAAAAAAAAAAAAAAAAAAAAAAAAAAAAAAAAAAAAAAAAAAAAAAAAAAAAAAAAAAAAAAAAAGATAGAAAAGCAAGCTATATTAACCCAATATTAATTATTAATAACACAAAATAGTTATAGCCCTAAAACCTCCATACTTTAAAAGGCTATATTCCTGTGTCTTTCTTTTATTATAAAAAAGCTTTCAACATAGTAAGTAACTTCTAGAAGATAGAGATAAAGGGATGCTGAGAACTTACTAAGGACGCAGGTGGACAATGCAAGCTTTAAACTTGAAGAGTAAAAATAAAGAACAAAGCAGCTTCTACCATGCAGCCCCCTGACCTTGCCAACTAAGTGACACAGTTTGGTCAGTGATGTCAGACCCGTCTGTCCTTGAGAGGTTGAACAAAAAAAGCTAACAAAAAAGGCTCACACAGCAGACATGACTAATGGGCAGCACCTGCTATTTGGTGGGAAAGGAAGACTATTGGCTAGCAAGATAAGAGGGAGGAGATAACGCAATCCTATAAAAAGACTGCATCTTCAAGGGTATCAGTGTCTCACCTCTGAAACACTCCATCACATCCCTCTCTGACGTGGTGCTCTGCCCTCCCCTCCTTCTGCCTATAGTAATAAAACCTTGCTTAAGCTTGCAGCAGTCCCAGCTTTTATTTCTATACTAGCTGGCAAGAAGAACCCACGGTTATTGTCATCCCAAACCATAATACTATCCATTGACTATATCATTATGATCCTAACCTTATATAAGTGAAATATGTTACAAACCCAGAGAATGGCGAACCTGAGATCCAACTTCCTGGTTTTCTCCAAAAATGGCTGAGAATTAAACCTAGACTGTGAGCTCTATGATAAAGCACCTGTCAGCTTCGTGCAATCCAGCCTTTTTACTTAATCTCACTAAATGTCAGTTTCTTCATCTAACATCGTTGCACTGCTGGGTGTGGCGTTGCACACTTATAAACCCAACCTTATAAACTTAGGAGGCAGAGATAGGAGGATCACAGATTCAAGGCCAGCCTCAGCAACTTAGCAAGATCCTCAGCAACTTAGTGAGATTCTTTCTAAAACAGAAAATAAAATAGGGCTAGGGCTGTAGCTCAGAGGTAGAATACCCCTAGGTTCAATTCCCAATACAAAACCAAAAGTCATGAGGATTAAATAAGATAACTCATATAATGTCCTTAGTTATTATTGTGTTATGTCACTCTTCTAACATTTACTTAGTGTTTAATGGACTTGTTATGAATATGGGGACAGAGGACAGAGGCTGATGTGTCCTGCCCATAAGTGCTGTGGGGAATCCTAAAAGGTGATGATGCCTGTCACCGCCCTAGAGGGCTCTGGCTTACATCGGCATCACAATTTCAGCTCATCAAACTAAACTCCAAATTATAGTCTTCTGTTGAGAGATTGTATAAAACACAAGATTGTGACAGCCAAAGAGAACCAAGGGGGCTGGGGATGTGGCTCAATGGTAGAGTGCTTCCCCAGCATTGTGAGGCTCTTGAGTTGGAGCCCCAGCACCACAAAAACTAAAAATAAAAACCAAAGACAATTAAGGGCAATGAAACAATATACACACATACATGTTTTATCATACATACATACATGTATGTGCACATGCATGCTCCATTTTATTCACATCCCAGTGGATCCTGTAATTGTGACGGATCCCTTGCTTCAGGATGATTCTGGTCTAAGGGAGACTAGTTTCAGCTCAGCACCTGCAAGCTCATGCTCCTGACCCACAGCCAGCACTGGACACGATTACCATCGAGAACGGGTCTCCAGTGTCTTTCCTAAACACTACCTACCTCTTTGACCCTTCGAAGGGAAAATAACAAACTCCACTGGGAAGCTGTATGGAATCTTCAGACAAAGAAAGCAACCCATTCATGGAAATGCCTTCAGCATGCACCATCTAATTTGAACAGGAAGGGGCTGCTGAGTGTGGTACAAGCTGGTGTCATGCTGACCAGCACCACCCCCCTCGAGCTTCGAGAAACCACACGACTGTGCCCCAGGAAGCAGGCCACAGGTGTGCAGATGAACTCGCACACATTTATCTAAAACCACCATCTTTGGAGGCCAAATTTTATTAGGCTCCTCACCTACTACTTGTTAGACTTGGGAAAATCATATAGCTTTTCTGAGCTTTGGGGGATAAAATATGTCACCGGATCATTATGATAAATACATGTAACAAATGTGAAACGGACTAGCCAGATGCATGTTAAGTTGTGATCATTCAATAAGTATTACTCTCCTGCCATATATGTGAATATACTTACACCCATAAACATGCCCTGAGGCTAAGCCTATTATTTGGCAATCCAATTACAAACATACATTATGCATTGTAAGCATAAATCTCCTAGGCACAGAGATGAGAAAACAAAGGTACGTGCTTTTTCACATCCTCATTTCCATTTAGTTTATATAATTTCCTTGTTTGTTTTAGTTTATATAATTTTCCTTTGTTTGTTTTTGTTGTTGATGTTTATTTGTGGTACTGGGGATTGAACCCAGGGGCAGTCTACCTCCAGGCTACAACCCTGGCCCTATTCTATTCTTCATTTTGAAATAGGGTTTCACTAAGCTGTAGAGGGCCTCAATGAGTTGCTGGGGCTGGCCTCAAACCTACGATCCTCCTGTCTCCACCTCTCCAGTACTGGGATAACTGGTGTGTGCCACCATGCCCGGCTGCACATTGCACACTCTCTTTTTACCTTGCTCCTCCTATTTGCTCTGATGGATTACCACCGAGCTCATCTGTTTTCCCATGTGTATTACCCGTCACAGGTTGGGGATGCTGACATCCCTGAGTCACACAGAAGATTAAATGAGTTGGTGGAGAACAGGAGGCTACTCTGAGCCATGGAGCCTGGCTTCCCCATGAGAAGACCAGGAAATGGAGAGAAAGGCCGGCATGGGGCCCACGCCTGCCATTCTAGTACTTGAGAGGCTGAGGCAGGAGGGTTGTCAGTTTGAGGCTAGCTGCAGCAATTTAGCGAGACCCTGCTTCAAAATAAAAGGGCTGGGGATGTAGGTCAGTAGCAGAGCACCCCTGAGTTCAATCCCTAGTATCCAGGAGGAGGAGGAGGAGGAAGAAGAGGAGGGGGAGGACAAGGAGGAGGAGGAGGAGGAGAAGGAGGAGGAAGATGAGGAGGAGGAAGAAGAGGAGGAGGAAGAGGAAGAGGAGGAAGAGGAAGAGGAGGAGGAGGAAGAAGAAGAGGAGGAGGAGGAGGAAAAGGAGGAGGAGGAGGAGGAGGAGGAGGAGGAGGAGGAGGAGGAGGAGGAGAAAATCCTGTCAGTGACAGCCAAGACACCCCTAGCCTCAAGTGTCTGAGAAAGGCCATGGCTCCAATTTTTCCCTTAAGAACTCTTCCAGTGAACACACACCCTGAGAACACTAGTAGCCCCTCACTCCCACCCACCTCTTGCAAGACCCTGAAGTTTACAGAACACGCTTCTCCACGAGGAAGAAAAGTTGCCCGGCATGGCTTGGAGTGTGTCTTCATTTCCAAGTAGAATAAGTACTTGTCAGTGAGGAAGTGTAGCCTGGTGTCAGGGCTAATAGAACCCCGTTGTAATTTATAACCCTGTTCTGTCCTAATTGCTCATAAAACATTGTCTGCAATATTGTGTAACTAACATGGAGAGCAGGGTCAGGAGTGTACCCAACAGATGGCAGCTCTCCTCCACGGAGGCAGCTCAGAAATGACAAGAAAGGAATCAGGATTATTGGGCGCCATGTACAAAGCTGAGATATTAAATACTGAACTCTCCGAATATCATGATATAGTTGATTCTGTTCTCGCCAGTTGCCGCTTTATCATTGTGCATCAGTGAACCCGAGAATGCTCTCATTTTTCTGGGAGGCTCATTGGACGTTGCCATGGAAACAGGAGCTGCTCTGATCTATTCCCCCAGGCCTGTTTCAGTAAACACTTAATTACGCGTTGCATTCTGCATTCAGGGTGGTTCAGGGAGAGTTTGCTGAGCTGATTTCAGGCTAAAGATGAGTTGTCCTCAGAAGTTGATTTCAGAAATTTGTCCGCTATAATTTTAATAAATGGAGCAAGATTCCAGAGACTCTGAGAGAAAAGCAAATAAGATGGCAGGGAGTCAGCCCAATTACTTATGATAACCCAGCTGTATAAAAACTTGTCAAAGTCATATCAACAACCTTAGCTCCATACTAAAAACCCGAGAAATGTGAGGAGAAAAGACCCTTCTACAGAATGATCTAAGCAGATAAATCAATCAAAAATATTTTTTGAGGTGCTGGCCTCTGTGCCTGGCTGCAGAAGACCAGGTGGGGGTCTGGTCAACCCACGCAACCCACACTGGTGGGGTTCCTAGCCGATGATGTTCCCTGCACAGATTTACCCACTTAATGTCTAAGTGAAAGGGAAGCTTCAAACTGGGCATGGTGGTGCCCGCAAGTAATCCCAGTACTTGGGAGGCTGAGACAGGAGAAGAATCACAGGTTTGAGGCCAGCCTCTGCAACCGAGTGAGACCCTGTTTCCAAAATAAAAAATAAAATAGGGCTAGGGGTATAGCTCAGAGATAGAATGCCTCTGAATTCAATCCCCAGTACCACAAAAAAGAAAAGAAAAGAAGGAAAGGAAAGGAAAGGAAAGGAAAGGAAAGGAAAGGAAAGGAAAGGAAAGGAAAGGAAAGGAAAGGAAAGGAAAGGAAAGAAGGAAGGAAGGAAAAGAAAGAAAGAAGAAAGGAAGAAAGAAAGAAAGAAAGAAAATAGGCCTGGGGTATAACTCAGAGGTAGAATGCCCCAGAGTTCAATCCTCAGTACCAAAAAAAAAAAAAAATTTTTTTGAGAATGATTCTATCTAGGAACAATGGATTATCAAAGTATAAGATCCTTTCCTAGTTCAGGGACTCTCAGTAAAGCAAGGGGTGTCTGAGGTCTGGGATCTAGACACTTCTGTAAATGTATGAAGAATATCATCTGTGTATGTCTATGGGCATTTTACCAGAAGAGGGGTCATGACATCAGAAACTGAGAACACCAGCAGATAAAACAAGATAACGGACCCTGATCACTTGTACTCTAGGGGAAAACACCGTCTCCCTCTGAGCAGGCATGCTGACTCTTTCCCACCACACATGAAGGGATTTTGCAGGTCAGACCCCATCCCCAGTCTGTTCTTCACCCAAACCTGGATTTTTGATAGACACACTTGGTGTTCATCTGCATTTGAAGGAGCAAGTGCTGGGTCAGTGATCCACACCCAGTGTTCTAAGTCCCAACAAAAGCTGTGCCTCCACAGAACACAGTGTCACCAAACCGGTTTACTTCAATGAAGTCACTTACTTGACAGATTCTTAGAGGAATCAGACTTCCATTTGATTTTGTCTTTAACAGGCATCTGCTATGTACTGAGTAGTTCCCTATACATACTATCTTAACAAGCTCTTTGTGACTTCAGTGTAGCTACTTCCATTGAAACTTGAGGCAACGAACTCAAAGTTGAAGCTGGAGGCAAGTGTTTAGAGCACAGAGAAACTCATGCAAGTTTATAAATGAAAAGCCAGGCATGGTGGCATACATTTATAATCCCAGTACTTGAGAAGCTGAGATCTGAGAATTCAGGTTTGTGGCCAGCCTCAGCTATTTAGTGAGGCCCTCCACAATTTAGTGAGACCCTGTTTCAAAACTAAAGAATAAAAAATAGGGCTGTGAGTGTAGCTCAGAGGTAGAATGCCCCTGGGTTCAATTCCCCACCCCCCAAAAAAATTATAAATGAAGAAGGTATGTTAGGAACTTCTAGCAAAGAAGTTGTATTCACTTTTCTTCATGGTAACAAATACCTGAGGAAAACAGCTTATTACTATTTACTTTGGCTCCTGGTTTCAAAGTTCATGGTCAGCCGACTCCAAGGGAGACACATCAAGGTGGAAAGGCGTGTCAGAGGAAAGCTGCTTGACTTGTGGCAACGAGAGAGAGAGAGAGAGAGAGAGAGAGAGAGAGAGAGAGAGAGAGAGAGAGAGAGAGAGAGAGAAAGAGAGAGAGAGAGAGAGGGAGAACGAGAACTAAGACACGGTCCCCATGGCTCCACTCACAGTGACCTACTTCCTCCAACTGAGCTTCAGTTCCTACAATTTCCATCACCTTCCAATAGTGCATTCAAAGTATTAACTCATCAAATGGATTAACCCTCGGGTCCTCATCAATGGAGACCTCACCTTGCAAAGGTTTCCTAAAAGCCCCACCCTGAACACTGCTGCACTGGGGAGAAATCCCTCAACACACGGCGAGCTTTTGGAGGACGTTTCAGATCCAAACCACAGCAGGAGCGTTCTCACTTGACCTTCACTGTCAACAACATAAATGTAAGAAGACAGCTACTTAGGATGTATGACAATTTGCCCCAAAACTTAAGAGATTAAAATCCCATCTCTTGCATACTATCGCCCATGCTTCTGTGGGCTACAGAGTGGACAGCTCATCTCTGCTGCCCGACACCTAGGTCTTCCAAGGGCTTGACTCACCATCTGGGGTCTGGATGGTTAGAACCTCCTGACATCTTTCTGCAGCCTTGGGGCCTATGTACTACTTACACACGTGGTCTCCTCAGAAGGACAGTTTCAGGGCAGCCAGGCTTCTTAGACAGTGACTCAGGACCGAAGATCAAGTTTTCAAAGCTTAGGGCAGAAGCTGAAAGGCTCCTTTAGGACCTAGCCTCCTCATCCCCAGAACATCATTCTTTTGGTGAAGCAAGATACTAGGGCCAGCCCAAGAGGGAAAGGAAACAAGACCGTTAGATAACTGCCCCAACTCCTAGATGTACGCATTATCTCAATGACCTCTGCAAATAGCCCTGTCATCCCATTGTACAGATATGAAAATTGAGGCTCTGGGAGATTCAAACTTGCCAAGGTGGTAGCAGAGCAAGAACAGTAGACTTTGTTGGCAAATTATCTGCTATCCATTACTACCTTTCCTGCTGGTTCTGCCACTCTTGACTTAAGTCCCAATCACTATTTCCCCCTCATTCTTCCTAATGTGCTTACTATTTGGATCTCACAGACAATATTGTATAATTATATATCTTTGTTTTTTGCATATGGATTCATTTCCCCAAAGAGATTCCAGGATCACAAAGTGGGAGACTCTGGATCCTTGGATGGAGAAACAGAAGGGCACATACAGCCAGCATTTTGCCTGGGGAGCCCTGGGCTGGGTATAAAGTTGCTTCTAATTTTGCCCCTTGTACTGTCTTCATATCTCTAAACTGTAGCACATCTGAGCCACTGGGGGGAGGGGGAGAAGCATGTGGAAGCCAATGATTACTGGAGATATTTTCTCCCTCTCAGTCTGTCTGGAGCTGAACCTTGTCTAACAGAAGATAATTTGTTCTCTAATGAGAGTATTTGAAGTGCATTTCTTTCACTTGCTTTGAGATTTCCATCAATTTTTTCATCTACTTCTACTCTAATAGAGCCTACATCCATCTTCGGCTAATTACAGGCAATGTGTCTAATGGGTAAATTGAGTCCCCCCTCCCCCAGTCGTCACTCCAGCCAATATCCTTTCTTCCATTCCCCAAGCTTCACTCTTCCCTCCTTAAGAGCTTGTCACTCTCAAATCCCTTGAGATCACCCACCAAATTAGGCGCTTCCCAAGGTCCACATGCCCTCAGGAGGGATTGGGCATCTGCCAATTATATGTCCAAGAGCCTGGAATTTACTGACTGCAAATTACTAACCGCAATGAAAAGCTCCTTCTGGCCTAAAGAAAACAGAAGACCTTCTGCACTTGCTTAGAGGCTGCAAAGCCTCCCAGATGCAAAGCTGTGGAAGTCAGGATCACCACCCCTCTCTCAAAAAGAATGCTTTGAGAAATGAGAAAGTGCTGATCTTGTCCACGGTGAGGCCGGGTCAGGGAATCCTGGGTGTTTGTGCTATTGAAGGAGCTAGACAAGAGAGGGGAAAAAATGTCGCTGAGATCACGCCTGGCAGTCAGGGACAGCTGAGGATACAGAAAGCAGAGTCCAGAGGATAGAGTCTGTTGTTCCAGCTCCTGGCTGCTCAGCAGGATTATCTATAACATGGCCCAAGAGAGGAGGGAGGGAGAGAGGGAGAGAGGGAGAAAGGGGGGAGGAAAGAGGAAGGGAGGGAGGGGGACAGAGAAAGAGGGAAAAGGAGAGGGACAGGGAGGGGGAGGGGGAGAGGGAGGAAGGGAGAGAGGGAGAGAGAGAGAGACAGAGAGAGAGAGAGAGACAGAGAGAGAGACAGAGAGAGAAATGTAGATGCTCATGTATTTCTCAAGCACCCAACTGCTTTGCCATAAACAAAGATATTGGTCCCCGGTTCCCATTAGTCTTTAAAATAGTTAATGATAAGTCCGTAAAAGAAGTAAAACAAAGCACAGAGTGGCTGTCTCCCCCTAGAGAGCACACATTCTGATGTCCATCTGGCATTCCAGCTCCAGCTACCCACACTGCCCCTCATCCCTGCTTTTGATGTCTTCACCTGTGGTTAATGGCACCACTGTTCCTTACATGTGAAACAGGATTTTATTCTTTTTCCTTTTTTATAAAACCCTGCATTGGTATATTATCATTATATATAATAGTAGAATTCATGGTGATACCTTCATAAATGAACATAGTATGTACTTTGGTCTGTTTTTCCTCATTCCTCCCCTTTCCTTTGTCTCTTCCCTCCCTTCCCCTTCTGCTGCTCTGCTGGTCTCCCTCCTATTTTTGTGAGGTCCCTTTCCTTTTTTTCTCTTTAACTGCCACACATGAGAGAAACCTTGTGCCCTTGATTTCCTCATTCCAGCTTATCTCACTTAACATGATGTTCCTCCAGTTCCATCCATTTTCTTGCAAATTATGGCTAAGACTCCATTGTGTGTATACATGCCACGTTTTCTTTATCCATTCAGCTGTCAACAGACACCTAGGTTGGTTCCATAACTTGGCTCTTGTGAATTATTGTGCTGCCATAAGCATGTGCCCTCTTATTAAAGCCTCCTGGGTGAATATGAGGTTTGTAATAGATAGCTTAATAATCAATCTAGCAACATTTGCAAAAGAAAATTGATATTGGAAAAATTAAATGGTCCATTTAAAATATGTCTGCCATTTAACAAAATGTCTGAGCCCATGTCTCTGCTCTCTAAAGCTTATGCTGCCAAACACTGTAGCTCCAACCCCCATACCCTCAGCTATGATTCCTTCTTGCTGATCCCTTAGATTATCCTAATCATCTCCTCATGAGTCTCCATCCAGTCAACCATGTCACCTTCCATCTGTCCCTTAAATTGCTCATGGGATGGTCTTCTCAAGCCCATCATCAATTGAAAGGGGCAATCTTGAAGGTTTGATGTGATTAAGATGGAGTCAGGATGAGGAGCCTGGCGGTACCCGAAACACCTTTGCCAGGTACCTCGTTGCCCTCAGAAGAACTAGCAAGGCAGATGCTTTGGGAATGACTGGCCTTGGAAATTGGGGACCTGCTTTGCAGATAGACAGGATGAATTGCACTGGACAGCACTCCAGAGTGGGGTTTGGGGTACCTTTCCTCATCCCCTAATCCCAGAAACGAAGTTGACCGCTAACCAGCTACAGAACCTGAAGTCTTAGAATCTACATGGTAGGAAGAGAGGGTAAGGAGGAGGATGAGGAGGAGGAAGACAAGATGGATGAGGAGAAAGGAGAGAGCAAGAATAGGGTCTATAGTGGGGTCAGAAGGTTTTTTTGTGAGGAGAGAGCTTAAAACAAGGAACAGAAGTTTGCACACAATTGTTTTTCTACCGCAAGCAGAACACAAAGACTTTCAGAGGCAGAAAACAGAACAGTAAGTTTGGAAATCAAGGGAGATGGTCAAGAAATGTAAGTCCTCTTTGGAAATGCTGACAGCATACATAGGAATGGTGCTTTCTGTCCTTAAATTGGGAGGATTGGGATGATCAGGATGGGGCCTGCGGGAAAAGGGGGGATGGAAGGGTTGAAATAGCATATCACCTTTGATCTGGAAGTTTGCTGGTTAAAAGCACAATATCTATAGATACAATCAATGCCTTGGACTCAAAGCTTGGCTTCATAACTAACCAGGAGGCCTCAGGCAAGGGATCTGTCCTCTGTGTTCTTCAGCATCTGCATCAGTGAAATGGGTACAAGAAAAGCATCTGTGGCCTAGGAATGGGAGAAGAAAATGGACTCTGCCTTAGAGTGGCACAACTTCTAGGATGGGGTCACCAATCATCATTCGTTATTGAACTTGTTAAGGTCTCGTCACCTGGAAGGTTTGACAGTCTATCCAAGGCAGGCTCTAGCTGACATAGTGGCAGGTGAAGTCACTTCAGTTTTGTAGCCTGAAAGCACATGGTACCTCATTCCTAAGAGACATACCAGCCAGCTGCACAGTTTGCAAATTGAAAATGGTATAGTGGAGCAGAGAGCTTAGTCAGCACATAGCCTCAGCATTTAAATTCCCTCGACCTCCGTAACATTTAAAGTTGAAGTGTGTCCTGCAGGACCCATGGGTTCAGGGATGTGGACACAGAAAGGTAGAGTGAACCAGGTAGCTGCTGGGTAAATGAGGACATTGAAGCTATGCTTCACGTGGGCCTCATATCATCAGCCAAAGAACTTAACCCTGACCATACTAGGAACGTTTTCTAGGGAGGCTGAAAGTAGCATTCCTACAGGTCCAAAGCCCCCCTCTGCCTGCTAACCTCTCATTAGGCTTTTAATCCAGAACCTCAGAAATGAAATCTTTCCCCAAACCACCCTTGTAACAGGGTCTCATTCCAGAGCTTCTGACTCTAGCTGCTAACAGTTGGCCTGTTTCACAGATGGCATTTTTTCCTTCTCCCCTCTGTCCATCTCCCCTTGTTAGTGAGTAACATATTCTTGTCAATTTACCTACTGAAGGAAGGGAGAGCTGGTGCCCATGAGTCTGAGGGACTTGTCTCCAGGACAACGTGGACAGGAATTGTGTCATTCTAATAAGCACTCCTGCATGATTCAGAAGAGCTAGCTCTTACAAGGGACATTCTGCCCCCTGGCCAGGGAGAATCAAGGTTCTTTTCACAAACATATGTGTTCACTGATTTCTCTGATTTGCTAGGAAATCAATAAAATTTCTTCCTCCTTCTTCCAAAAGCCTTGTCCTCATTATTTGATTTGGCCAGTTGGGGTAAGCACGGAATTTCTAGTTACATCCTGAGTGTCTAAAAGAAATCTTGCAGTCAAGATTGCCAATCACATAACAATTCAAACTTGTCAGGGGAATGTAGAGAAATACATTAGCAAAGATTCTGAAAGTGAGGACGACCTCAGTGGTTAGATATTCAAACATTTTAATTAATAAATACCACATTCCAGTAATTGTCTCAGGTGCAGGAAATTTATCAGTAAAGAAGAGAGACATGGTTTTTGCCTTGTGGAACTCACATTCTGGTGGTAAAAGTTCTGTGCTCCATTAGTGATGTCTGTGATGGACTCCACAAGGATTGGTGATAATACTATATATGTGTGTGTGCTGATTCACGACATCTCCCTCATGAACCCCTATCAGGGAAAAACTCCCTAGAAAAATCAATGACCTGTTCATGAAAATGTTTCTAATATCAAAAAGATTATGGCACCTGCCACTCCTTCCAATAAATCTGAATCTGAGCCATCTTGCAAGAAAAATTTATGTATACATTTTAGGATTGCAACCACATGCAAATTTCATCATGTGCTTTTTGTAAAAATTCTTCAAATCTACCATGGTTTTAACTTGCAATGTTCAAATAGGCAGACTTGGCTTGAGGACCTTTTCAGCTCCTATTTGTAATACTCAATTTCCCTTTTTTGTTTTTTTAATAAAGGACAATTATTTCTTCAGATACAACTTTGATGGCTTTTAAAAATAGGCTATTGGATTTAAAATATCAAAGGGCAAAGCCTGGGATTCTAGACATAGGGGGTGTGTGAGCAAAGCCTTGGTGTTGAGGAGCAGAGGGAGAGTCCGGGAGACACTGACAGGCCCACCTGAGGAGCAGAGGTGAACTCCTCAGCTTGCATCATGCTGGGGGATGGGGAGGTTCAACTCCAGCCTTTTTGCAAAAGGATTTCCTATTGCATATAGACATTTCCTGTCTAAAAGTGTGCAGCAAGCTGATTTGTGAGACAGTTGGTCTGCTGGCTCCAGAAGTAATAGATCAGAGGCCAATACTCTATCAGAAATTGTACAAAATTGGACAGAAAAGTAAATTAGCCCAGAGATGACACCCTGTGACCCATAGGCATGTTTGGTCTATGTACTGGGGGCAGAGAGTTTGCCTCTTTTGCAGGCACAGTTTGGGGGACAGAAGGGCCATAGCCAATAAAAATGGGTAAGATGATACCAAAAACAGTCCCAATTTTCTTGAAAAATTGAGATATCTAAAGGCACTGGGCTCTCCCAGTTGACATATGGGACTACCCCCAGGTATAACAAGTCATTGTTTATCCATTCAAACAAGTCTGTTTTTCTAGTTTGACCAAGTTTTTTCTGGGTACCAAAAAGCATCTGTATATTTGACCCTGGGGATAGCCATCAGATAAAGATTTTTTCCTATATTCAGTGCCAAATAATCATGCCTCGGGGCCCCATTCTGGTTTTCCACTATCTCATCAAAAAAAGTGTTGGCCAGAATACGCCACCAGGCTCATGGTGTTTCCTAAACAGGGTCAAAGGCCAGGGCCAGTTGATTTACTGCCAGGGTCCTTCAGGAACTACGGTATCTCCTGCAATATCCACTTCCACAATAATATTCTATTCCAAAGAAATTATGTCAATTCCTGTCATAAGCCCTCTGGAACTTGAGTTCATCCCAAAGGCTGATGAGTGGAGGTAGAATCAAAGAATCTCAGGAACTGGGTATGATGGTGCATGCCTGTAATCCTAGTACTTGGGAGGATGAGACTGGAGGATTGCAGATTCATAGCCAGCCTCAGCAACTTAGCGAGGCCCTCCACAACTTAGCAAGACCCTCTTTCAAAATTAAAAATAAAGCCCAGCATGGTGGCACATGCTTGTAATCCCAGTATTGGGAGGCTGAGATAGGAGGATCGCAGGCTCATGGCCAGCCTCAGCTACTTAGTGAGATCCCGTTTCAAAATAAAGAATAAAAATTAGGGCTGGGGATGTAGCTCGGAGGTAGAATGCCTCTAGGTTCAATCCCCAGTACCAAAAAGAGGAAAGAATCCCACGGCAGGGACAGGAGGGAAGAGAAGGTTGAGGTTGATAATAGAGACCTTCGCTATTGTGATTTTCCCACCCAGTGCTACTACATTTCTGCAGACAGTGGAAAGAACCTTGTTTGTACAATTATTTGAACTTTGTAGACAAAGAATCGAAAGCGTTTTGAAGATCGAATTCCCCTAACTGTACTCTGACTGCCACTTGGGAGGTGCTTCTCCAACACAGACGTGAGAGCGTCACATAGGCACTTCCGATCCTCCATCTCCCCTGTCATCTGCACTTTTATGAACAGCCTGAGACATGGTGTATGTGTGTGAGGTGTGTGTGCAGCGTGCAGATGATCTTTCTATGTTTCAGTAGTCTAGAATTTAATTTAGTGTGTACAGTCTCCCATCTGTATCTGTGGGTTCTGTATCTGTAGATTCAAGCAGCCATGAATTGAAAATATCCAGGGGACAAAAAATTGCATCTTTGCTGAATGTGTACAGACATTTTTTTTTCCTTTTTATTGTTCCTAAACAATACATTAAAACCACCATTGCCATAGCATTCACCCTGGGCTGGGTATAAGAAGTAACCTAGAGAGGATTTAGAGTATACAGTGGGATGCACTTAGGTTATATGCAAATATCTTCAGGACTCCCTGGAAGATACCAAAGTCTGATGATGCTCCAGTCTGACTCAGCTTGCTGGTATCTGCATGCTCCGTTTATGTCTCAGGACCTTTGCGCACTCTTGACAGTGGAAGTCCCTTTGCTCACCTTTTCCACCTGGCGAACACTGTGTAGACTTGCCAACCTCACTCGGCTTTCACCTCCCTTGCTAAGTGCCCTCAGTTTTAATAGGCAGAATTAATTTCCCACTGTGCCCCACCATTTTTAGTATGTTCCATCTGGCATGTAACCAACTGACATTATTTATGGGTCAGACTTTATGATGAGGCTGAGACCCAGCAGCTCAAAAACTACCTTTCTCATTTTGCACACAGAGGCAGTTAATGAATGTTTACTGAATGGACCATTTTCCCAACAAAACTCACATCAAAGACAATTTTTCATTTTATTCCCTTCCTCCACCCCCACAATGTTCTAATTTCAAAGAGCTTTTCAAAGGAGGCCAGGAGAAGAATCATGATATTCACCGAGGAATATGAAAACTGATGCAGATACCTTAACAAGCCTCTGTCTTCCAGATAAGGGATGAGAATGGAATACACAATAGCAACTTAGGAAGGCTTTTGAAGGCGACATTATTCTAAAGCCCCAGGAAAAGAGGTAGCATCATGAGTCATTAAAATTGTGTAGGTACTAACAGCAGGTGTAGTTACATGGAGAGGGAAGAAACATGTTCCTCAAACCTGCCCACCTGCAAATGAATTCAATACATACCTCATGAAAGAAGAAATACAAATGGCCAATAAATATATGAAAAAATGTTCAACATCTTTAGCAGTCAGGGAGATGCAAATCAAATCTACACTGAGATTCTATCTAATGCCAGTTAGACTAGCAATCATCAGAATACAAACAATAATAAATTCTGGAGAGGATGTGGGAAAATAAGAACACTTATACACTGTTGATGGGACTACAAATTAGTGCAGCCGCTATAGAGATCAGTGTGTAGGTTCCTCAGAAGACTGGGAATGGAACCAACATATGACCCAGCTATACCACCCTTGAGCATCTTTCTAAAAGAACTGAAGGTAGAATATTGTAGTGATACCTACATATCCATAGTTATAGCAGAGCAATTCACGATAGCCAAATTATGGAACTAGCCTAGGTGTATCAACAGATGTATGGATCATGAAATTATGGATATGCACATAATGGAATTCTACTCAGCCACAAAGAACAAAATTATGTCATTTCAGGAAAATGGATGGATTTAGGGAATATTACACTATGTGATACTAGCCAGTCGCAGAAAGTGAAGAATCATGTTTTCTCTCATATCTGAAAAGTAGGACAAAATTGGGATAGAAGAGGAACTCCAGATAAAGGAGGAGAAACCCCAGTGGAGCAATGGAGGGGGGCTAAGGTGGGGAGGTGGCAGGGGGAAGGGAGACTTGATGAAGGAAACACTTCAATTGATGCTGTGGACATATATGAAATTATCAATGCCAATGTCAATATCTTGTCCAGGGAAGAAGAGGGAGAAGGAGGGGCTGAGGGGAAGATCGCCAAGTGCTGTGCTCATGTGTGTCTCTATCACTCTGAACTTTATTATGATGTGTGACTATAATGTAATACCAATAAAAGAATATTCAAAAAATAAACAAAAACAAAACCACCTGCCCACCGAGACCCTTACCTGAACGGGTATGGTTACACACAGCTGTAGGACTCACCTTATCGCTGCCCCCTCCCTGTGCTCCTAGGACAACCTCCAAAGTGTTCACTGGCGGCCTTCAGTGCTGAGCCATCTGGGTTCCCCTGTGACCCTTCTCATGATACCCTCCCACCCCACTGTGCATTCTAGCACATTCCTGCCTGGGCACTGGCTCTTTGCAAGGTTCACTGTTCAGATCTTAGGAGACTGGCCTGTGACCTCCTCAGAGAGCCCCTTCCTGGTCCCCTTGCAGCAATGATGTGCCTCTTCACTCCCTCGCCAACACATTCTGGTTATTTTCTTGATTGTTTTCATGAGGATCTGTGTGGGATCTTTTTAAGGCATTTGTTTGCATTTTAAGAACAAAGACAACTTGGTCATAAAATTCTCTCTCTCCTCTCCCCTCCCCTCC
>PVLC010035913.1:0-16072 GCA_004027655.1 Graphiurus murinus | reverse complement strand
AAAAAAAAAAAAAAAAAAAAAAAAAAAATCAGGGCTAGATTTTGGGAGAGCCTTGAAATTAGGCTCAGACGTTTCTTGAAAAAACTGCCCATTGTTATGAATACTTCATCTACCGTCCACATCTCAATTTACAGCAATAGGGAATGTGCTGCATGGGCTAGACTGGGAAATACATGAGGCTTAGCTGAGGCAGGGGCCTTCTACCTCCAAGCTATACCCCAGCCGTGTTTTATTTGATTATTTATTTATTATTTTAGACAGGGTCTTGCTAAGTTGCTGAGGGTCTGTCTAAATTGCTGAGGTTAGCCTCAAACCTATGATCCTCCTGTCTCAGCCTTCCAAGTCCTGGGATTACAGATATACACATCATGTCCAGCTGAGATTTTCTTTCTTAATTTCTTTTTTGGATTGTTCATTGCTGGTGTACAGAGACATAACAAAGCTTACAAAGTAACTTTTTTTTTTGGTCCTGGAGGTTGAAAGCAGAGGCAGTATATCTACCTCCAGGCTACACTCCAGTCCTTTTTATTTTGAAACAGGATGTCACTAAATTGCTGAGGCTGGCCTCAAACTTGTGATCTTCCTGTCTCATCTTCCCAATTACTGGGATTACACGTGTGTGCTACCATGTCTGGTAGAATCCAGGTTCTTTTTAGTTTACTGCTCCACCATCCTGGAGTGTGACCCTAGTCCTCTTGCCTTTATTCCCAGATTGGGGTGGGGGGCTTAAATATTCATCTAAAAATGAGATGTGCTATTACTAAGGAAGAAGAGGAGAATGGATATCAGGGTAAGTAATCAGTAATTGATGCCACAAATGTCTGCACAGAAAACATTCCTTTCCAAGGTCACCAGAGACCGCCACCCAATTGTCAAAATTCCTGGGCATTTTTTCAGGCCTTAATTTTCTTGACCTTTTGACAACTTTCAACACTATTGACCTCTCCCTCCTTTTAAAATATTCTCTTCCCTTGGTTTTGTGATACAGCTTTCTCTTGTTTTCTCATACCTCTTTGGTCCTGCCTTATCAACCTCTTTCAAGGGATCCTTTTCTCCACCTCCACCATAAGATCATAGATCATAGATGCTGCTGGTACTCAGGGCTCCTCCCCAGGTCTATGTCTCTTCTAGCACGATGCATTTTTCCTTCAACAACTCCACTTTGTTCTCAAGATCAAGACTAAAGTCCTTATCTTGGCATTCAAGGCTTGTCATGATTTGGAAGGGGTAGGAATTTGGGACACCAGAATTGGAAGAAAATGAGAGGCTACATCTAGTGTGCATAGGGTCAAAAACCTATGAGGGGAGAAAATGGTGAGGTGGTATCACAAACTTGGGGGAAGTAACAATTCAGAGAAAGAGAGGAAAGAGGTGAATGGAAGACCACCTTGACTATGTGGGAAATGTGTGTGTGTGTGTGTGTGTGTGTGTCTTAAATTATCCATAGAACACGGGGATTTGTGACATTTTATTTGCTTATTAAAGGAAAAGGTGACCTCATGAAGCAGAGGATTTGTGACCATGGAATCAAATTTGGAAATAGGAAATATACTGAATAGTATGTAGGCAACTGATCTCAGTGCTAGTTTATACTATGTTTTCTTTTTTTTTTTTTTTTTGTGGTACTGGAGATTGAACTCAGGGGCATTCTACCTCCAAGCTATACCCCCAGCCCTATTTTTTATTCTTTATTTTGAAACTGGGTCTCACTAAGTTGCGGAGGCCTCACTAGGTAGCTGAGGCTGGCCGGAACCCGGATCCTCCGGTCACAGCCTCCCCAATGCTGGGATTACAAGCGCGTGCCACCACGCCCGGCCTATACTATGTTTTCTAATAAGCTTTTAGTTGATACTCTTGGGATTTCCAAGTCTATATTTATATACTTTGTAACGAATGCTGATTTAGTCTACTTTCCACAATTCTTACGTCTTATTTTGTTTACTTAAATAGCCTTATTTGCTTATGTGAATTTATTGTGTGATAGAGGTGCCATTTAAAACTAGGGAGAAGAGCCGGGCGTGGTGGCACACACCTGTAATCCCAGCATTCGGGAGGCTGAGACAGGAGGATCCAGGTTCGTGGCCAGCCTCAGCTACCTAGTGAGGCACTCCGCAACTTAGTGAGACCCGGTTTCAAAATAAAGAATAAAAAATAGGGCTGGGGGTGTAACTCGGAGGTAGAATGCCCCTGAGTCTAATCCCCAGTACTGAAAACAAACAAACAAACAAACAAAAAACTAGGGAGAGGAAAGATGGGTTAGTTTGCACATGGCAAACTGATTTTGGAAAATAAATCAAGCCAAATCCTTTATACAAAAGAAATTTTGGAATGATAAAACATTTAAATGTAAATAATAAAGCCATGGAAGTGCTTAAAAACAGGAATTATTATAATATAGAAAAAAGTATAAAGTATCTCTAAGTAAGAAACAGAATCCAGTCATGATAAAAGAAAAACATATATTTGACTACATAATAATTTAAACTCTTTATTTTATTGTATTATTATTATTATTATTATTATTGGTCCTGGGGATTGAGCCAAGTGGCCCTCTACCAGTGATCTGTACCCAGCCTTTTTTATTTTGAGACAGATCTTACTAAATAGCTGAGAGTGGACTCAAACTTGTGATTCTCCTGTTTCAGCCTCCAGGAGTAGAGAGGATTACAGGCATGTTGCAACCTACAATTAAATCTTTTGCATAGCAAAAACTATTCTAAGTAATGTGAAAAATATTGATAGTATGTGACACATAAGCATATCATTGTTGATGGGAATGTTATTCTGTATACTTTTTGAAAACAGATTGACACATTTTGTATGAGAGAAAAGACTTTTATGTAGCATTTAACAAATACCAAACAACAACAACAACCCAGTCCGATCCAGGTACTGGGATGTTCCTGCCGCTTTGTGTGTAATAGTGGGAGAAAATAAAATAAACAATCCAAGTGTCCATGTATGCTGGACGGGCTAATTAAACTATGGGACATCTACACAAGAAAAGATTATGCGGCTGTTAGGACAAATGTGCACTAAGGGAAAGAAGTTTAAATATACAACTGAGAAAAGACACAGAACAGTAGGTATAGTAGGTATAGTGTACCATGTTTGAGGAGAAAACCCAAATAATTGATATATGAATAGAAGAAAATCTAGAGGAATGTATATGGAAATGTTAATAGCGGTTATTCCTTGGGAAGGAGATAAGGGTGGCCTTTCATTGGTCTGTTACATATTTTTGCATTATTCAAATTTTCACCACGTCAACACATTACCTTTGTAATAAGAAAAAATAATGATATAAAAATAAATAAATTCAATGAATGAATCGCTTTCAGGGGGTGGTTTGGGTTGGAAGGGCTTCAGACCGAGCCTGGTACAGTGGCATAAACATGGGCTTTGGCGTCAGACAGCCCTGAGCTGGGCCCCATTGCCCCACCCCCGAGGAAGGCGAGGGGGGGTGGCAGGGGGCTGCGGAAAGGGGCTGGGCTGGGCTGGGCTGGGCTGTCTGCAGCTCTAGTCCAGAAGGCTGAGACTTCGAGAGAGGGACTGAGAGAGGGCAGACGCATCCCAGACTCGCTCGAGGACAAGGTGAGGGACGTCGAGATTGGGGTTTGCTAGCGGTCAGACAGTGGTTCCAGTCCCCTGGAAATCACAGGCAGGCAGGTGGGCAACTCTTCCTGCGCTGCTGCAGCTGAAGCAGAGGTGACCGGAGTGGGGTCTAGGCAATGAGGACAACCGAGAAAGTAGCGGACTGTATTGGGACTGGGGAGCAGAGCCTAGTGGAAGAGGAGGGGAGAAAATCGGGGAACCGAGGATGTTGGCTGCGGGACAGGGAATACAAGGGGGAATGGGAATCCTGAAGGGCGGTGGAGATCCAGAGAGAACAGGGGATGCAGACGGGGGTTAAGGTGTACTGGAGGGAGGGTGTGCATAGGTAACACACAGGAGGATGTAAGGAATGGGGATAAGGAATTCTGTGGAGGTAACTAGGAAATGCGATGGGGGAATAGGGAGTAGGGAGCGAGGCAGAGGGAATAGGGAGGGGGATAAGGAATGAGGAGCAGGGAGTGGAGGAGGGGCAGACAGGCTGGGACGGAGGCCCCCTAGGGAGGCGGAAAGGGGCGGGACCACTTCCGGCCCGGAGGGGGGAGGGCAGTCTCCGAGTTTCGGAGGGGCTTGGAGAGAGTGGAGGCACTCGGGAATTGCAGGAGCAGAGGTGAGCCGCGGGGCCAGCTTTGGGTGAGAGCCCGCGAGGGGTCGGCTCCACCCTCTGGGATCTGGAGAAAACCTGTCGTAAGGACCGGATCATACCGGATCCATCCGGCTGGGAAGGGAGGGGACTGGACCCAGTTTAGCTGGGCCCAAGATGGAATCACAAGTTCGATACTGATTTGAGGGGTGGGTGTAATAGGGAAGGGGCGGAACCAAGATGTATTTTGCCCAAGTTCGAAGGGGGGCGTGTTAGGAAAAAGGGCGGGACCAGGAGGCACTGTGGACTTGGTTCGGTGGGTGTGAGTAGGGGAGGGACCGAGACCCCCAGATACTGCAACAGTTCGGGAGGGAGGCTTGTTGAGGAGGGGGCGGGGCCGAACGGCGCTGCAGACCTGGAGAGGGGTGTGTGTTGGGGCAGAGTGCTGGACTGAGACCGTGACCACTGCGCATGCGCATCAGGCACCGCTCGAAAGGGGCGTGTGAGAAGGGCCAGCACCAAGACGGGCCAGCTGCCGAATGCGCATGTGCACGGTGGACATCAAAGAAAGGGCTTGTGCTGGGAAAGCGGGCGGGGCTGAGATGGGCCCTGCAGCAGACGCGCATGCGCACTGTCGACCTGCGGCTGAGGGGGGGCTGCACTGGGAAAAGGGGCGGGGTCCTCAGAGCTGCCGCGCTGGCACATCTTCCTGGAGAAGGGGAGGGTGCGGCTGCAGAGAATTGCGACCTAGACCCTTTGGATTTCTGTTTCAGAGAACGGAGCTGTTGGGGGTGGGGGAGGGTTTGGGGATCAGGCCCTAGGGAAGGTGAGGATCAGCTTGCAGGCGAAGCGGGAGAGGACGATCAGTGGGCTTCCCACTTGACCCGGGCTTTCTCCCCTCCAGGCTCAGCTCTTGCCAGGCCAACTTGAGACATGTCTGACACCAGTGAGAGCGGTGCAGGTCCAGCTCGCTTCCAGGTGAGGCCTCTTTCTGTCTTCTCTGCAGCTGCTTTTCCTCTCCAGCCCCTGTTGCTTCTCCAAATCCCTTGGCACTTCCCCTCCCATCTCACTTGTCCTTCTCCACCCACTTCCTTGCCTGGGTGCCCCCGCCCCCCCAGTGGAGGGAGGAAGGGAAGGAGAGAGGGTGGGCGGGCCCCTTTTCCCTCATAAGTTCTTGCTCAGAGGAAGGGGAGGCCTTGCTGGGCTGAGGTGGTCAGAGTGCACTGCAGGTAGGAATCAGTGCAGGTCATAAAGGTGGGGACTTGGAATTTTGGAGCCATTTGCCTAGTCACTGGTGGGGAGGTCAGTGAGCTTTCCACGCTTCCTTTTGCAGGCTAAAACTTCAGAAAAGGATAACAGCTCCATGATGAAGACTCGGTCGAAAGTGACCCAGAACTTGGAGGTCTCAGAGACACCAAAGGCATCAAAGGCACCACAAGTCTCAGAGGCTGCGAAGGGCTCAAAAGCCTCAGGGGCCTCAAAGGCCGCTGAGGTCTCAAAGGCCTCAAAGCCTCAGGAGGCAGCTGCCACCCAGGCCTCAGCTACCACGCAGCTGACTGATACCCAGGTTCCAGCAGCTAAAAACAAGAGTCCAGCCGCTGATACCAAGAAGCAGAAGGCTGCTCCACAGGCTGCGACAATGCCTGCCCCCGAGACCAAAAAGGTCAGCTGTGTGGCTGAGACGAAGGTCAATACAAAGACTCCGGAGACTGAGGCTGCTGCCTCTCAGGCTCCAGAAAATGAAGCTGAGCCTGAGGGTGCAGCTGCCCAGGTCCAGGAGAATCAAGATACTCGGCCCAAGGTCAAGGCCAAGAAAGCCCGAAAGGTAAGACTTCTGCAGTCACCACCCTTGCTTCCCCAGTCCTCTCCTTCTTACTTGGTACATTTGTTCTACAAACATTTAGAAAGATCCCTGCGCTCATCAAGACTGTTGGGAACACTGAGAGGAATGGGTTATAATCCCTGGCTTTGGAGCGCTCACAGACCAGCGGGGAGATGAGACAGGAATATGCATTGCTGTGATCTGAACATAATGAAGTTTGTGTTTTTATAATAGACACCCATATGTGAGGTCTTGATCTAGGCATGTTTGCACAGGTTAGCTCATTCAGTGGTGAAAGTAACTCTTACAATCTCAGTTTTATAGAGAAGGAAGCTGAGTCCCAGAGAGGTGACTTGTGCAGGATGGTATAAGCAGAGCCAGTAGTGGCCAGAGAGGAAGAGCCTCAGGCCCCATCCTTGGGTTGCTCCTCGCTCGCTGTGGGGATGGAACTCCCAACTGGAAGTCATTGTGAACTAAATCTGGTGTCTAGTGACTTAGTGTTAGTAGAGGGGCAGGATTATCAGGTGCTTCCTGGAAGAGATAGGGTGAGGAGAGTTGGCCATCTGCTTTCTGTGCTGAGGCTGAGCTCCCTCTCTGTTTATGCAGGTGAAACATCTGGATGGGGAAGAGGATGGCAGCAGCGATCAGAGTCAGACTTCTGGAACCACAGGTGGTCGAAGGGTCTCAAAGGCTCTCATGGCCTCAATGGCCCGCAGGGCTTCAAGGGGGCCCATAGCCTTTTGGGCCCGCAGGGCATCAAGGACTCGGTTGGCTGCTTGGGCCCGAAGAGCCTTGCTGTCCCTGAGATCACCTAAAGCCCGTAGGGGCAAGGCCCGCCGCAGAGCTGCCAAGCTGCAGTCCTCCCAAGAGCCTGAAGCACCACCACCTCGCGATGTGGCCCTTTTGCAAGGGAGGGTAAGGACTCCCTCCTTTCTAGCCTGCCTTTTCCACTGCCTTGGCTGACCCCTCCTCTGCCATCCTCTTGAGTTTTCTGCAACCTGATTTTTCTCTGCTCATCTTTTCCTTGTCTTCCAGGCAAATGATTTGGTGAAGTACCTGTTGGCTAAAGACCAGACAAAGATTCCCATCAAACGCTCAGGTAAGAGCCCTACAAACAGTCTCCTACCCTGAGCTCTGCTCTCCATGGTCCTCTCTCTCACGTGCTGGGGGCATCCTTCACTCTTATGCACCTACCTCTCTCCTCCCCAAGTTCTAATTTGGCAGTGCCAGCATCTCTATTGATAAGCCCAGAACCTGGTTACTCCACCTATGGCATGATTGGCAAAGGGTTAATAGCTTGGGCACAGGGACCACCTGGCATCTCTTCAGCCCAGGTGCTTGCAACACTCTCCCCCTGCAGACATGCTGAAGGACATCATCAAAGAATACACCGATGTGTACCCTGAAATCATTGAACGAGCAGGCTATTCCTTGGAGAAGGTGAAGAGGCAGCCCTGGGGGATGGGTGCATCGTGGCAGCCTGGAATGGAACAAAGGTGTACAGTGCCCATTTTCGGGGAGACACCACAGAGACCCGCTAATATAGCCCTGTCACTGGGAAGATGGGCAGACAGTGGCCTAGGGAGGGGCATAGACCTGCCAGGGGCCACACAGCAAGTCAGTGGTGAAAGCAAAGCTAGAATCCAGGCCACCCAACTTAGTTCTGGCTTCTGTCTGCTGCTGGAAGCATTCCATCATGTATTTCAGATGCTCACCTGTCGCCCTAGATTCCCACTAACCACAAAGATGGTGTCGATGACAGTAGAACATTTGCCGTGTGTTTACTGTGCATTGGGCATCACCTCACTGATTTCTCACACATGTAAAACCCTTAGGCATGTGGGGAACTGTGGAATGCCTGGGAAGCTAAATTTTGTGGTCTCACAAGCTGTTCTCCCCCATCTACAGGTATTTGGGATTCAACTGAAGGAAATTGATAAAAATGACCACTTGTACATTCTTCTCAGCACCTTAGAGCCCACTGATGCAGGCATACTGGGAACGTAAGCTGGGAACTGGGCTGGGGTCAGAGGGGGGCTTGTGTTTTCATCTCTGGTACTACCCCGCCCTCCCTCTTCACATCTTCTTAGAGGGTCAAGAAAGACAAGGCCTAAAAAATCCCCTACCCTAGCTCCCACAAACAGACTGTGCACTATAGTAGGGGTGCCTGATTTTGATTGACTAAAGGGTATCAGAGCCTGGATGGGGCATTCCTGCTGTACAATTTGTTGCTTCTCCAGAAAATTCCCAGGAAAGCAGGCTTGTTGTTACCTATGTCTTCCTACTGAGTGCCTGGCCTTAGAGTAGTTCTCCAGGGAGGGCTTTCTGGTGTGGGTGGATCTTGATACTTGAAGGGCAAAGAAAGGTTTGGATGTGTGTACATTTTTTTTGTAGTGCTTACTCCTTACTGCATAGACAGGGAAACCGAGGCCCCGAGAGAGCTGATAACTTCCCCACAATCATGGGGAGTGCCATAACTGGGGCTGTGCCTAGAATTCTCTCAAATTTGAGGGCCCTGCGAGAGAAAGGAAGGGGTCACATTGTCTGGGCACCTGTGTTGCAGAGTGGACCGCCATTCTTCTCCTTGGCAACTTGGGGTGGGGTTAGGATGTGATTTTCCCATTGTACTGAATAGGAGACTTGGGTTCAAGAGTTTAAGTGCCTTGCCTGCAGTCACATGGAGCTGGAAGAATAGACTGGGCAGAATTCTCCCATATCTGAGGAATTTGGGAGAGGCTTGTCTGGAGCTGGCCTGTGCATCTTACGTATGACTCCTGGACAAAGATGTTTCCTCTGTCCTATTCCCTTAGGACCAAGGACTCACCCAAGCTGGGTCTCCTCATGGTGCTTCTCAGCATTATCTTCATGAATGGAAATCGGTCCAGTGAGGGTGAGTGGTTGGATTGTAGCCGGATGGGTGGCTGTGGTCTAAATTCCATGTGTTCATTTTCTGTCCCTGTCCCCTCTTGCCTCCCCTTGTAGCTGTCATCTGGGAGGTGCTGCGCAAGTTGGGGCTGCGCCCTGGGTATGATTGAGCTCTTTCAGCGCTTGCTGTTGTGTTGTCCTTTGGCAAGAGAGGGTGGTCCCAGTATTGCATCAGCCTGGTGGTCTGGTGGTATGGGTAGGGGGTGCTGGGCTGGGTCGAGGGCCCAGGGTGGATGGGGAAATTGTCCTGAAATAATCTGCTCCCCTTACCACTATCTTTTGAGCTACTATGGAGCTTCCCTCTGTACTGGAAACCTCTTTTCTATCTTGGAAATGCCTCTGCTTGCGTCTGGGAAGTGTCACTGCCCTGGTTGCATTTGCTTATTTTTCTTTCTTCTACTTTCAGGATACATCACTCGCTCTTTGGGGATGTAAAGAAGCTCGTTACTGATGAGTTTGTGAAGCAGAAGTAAGTGCCTTTGTGGTATGCCCATGCTTTTTGCCTGTTTCAGAAATGAGTGCTAAAGCCATGGTACTTGCATGTGTGTGCAGGTGTGCACACATGTATGCAGGTAGTAGTTTATTTCTGGGATGGTGATGGGCAACAGGGGCAGCACACATTTCCTGATCTATTACATGGATGCTCTCATACATTTTAAGAACAACTCTACAAGGGAGGATTGTCATCCCCAGATTGTACATATGTGGAAACTGAGGCTCAGAGAGCTGAAGTCATTTGCTTAGGGTTACACAGGTATCAAATGGGAAGGTTGCATTTAGAACTTGACTCCAGTGCCTTGGTTCTTTTTACTGTACTAATTAAGGCTTCATAGATATTAATTTCCATAAAGAAATGCCCTAGAATGGTAACTTCCATGGCCGAACTTGATTCAAACATCTGATTTCATTTTCATCACTCCCCTGCAGAATATCATCCTATCCCTGAGGGGGGATGTTTGAACATGGCCCACAGCTGCTGGTAAAAGGCTCATTAGGGACCTGGAGTCTAACCTTCTTGACTTTCTGGCCAGGCCCACCCTATCGGTGTTCTTTGGAAAACATGTGAACACTCCAACACACACACACACATACACATACACACACACACACACACACACACATACACACACATACATACACACATGGTCAGGAATGCACACAGAATGTACTGTACTTGGTTGACTGTTTCTTTCTTTATACTCTCTCCAGTCATTCTATGTAGTAGGTCTTTCCAGGGCTTGACCAGGCCTCCTTTGGGACCCTGGCCATGGGGTGTGCTCAGAGCAGGGGGCCTGAAGAATGCTCCTCTGTTTACAACACACCCAACAGTAATCTGGGGTTATTGTGATGAGGGGCACAAAAATGGTGGCCTCTCTATGAACAAATGCCCTACACATGTACCTCCAGGTGGCTTCTGGGAGGACCAGTTGGACAGGGCTCAATATAGGGGGAAAGCTGCAGTATCTTGTGGGGGGGGGGGCTGCCCAGAGCCTGTCCAGTCCATGCATGGGTGGTCCTAGAAGTGAATACTTTGACCCTCTATTTTCAAGGTACCTGGACTATGCTAGAGTCCCCAATAGCAATCCTCCTGAGTATGAGTTCTTCTGGGGCCTGCGCTCCTACTATGAGACCAGCAAGATGAAAGTCCTCAAATTTGCCTGCAAGGTAATTGGAGAGCTGCCTTTATTATTGGATCGTTTAATTCTTACAATTGATTGGGCATTGTCCTTTTGCACATGAGATGACAGAGGCCCAGAGGGGTTGGTAGGTGGTATGTCCAAATCACGGAGCTGGTGTCAGCTTAGGGATGGGATATTAGATGCAGTATGACTAGTAGTACTTATCGGATCATCACTATTACGTACAGCATGTAGCATGGCACCTAGCAAAGAACAGGTGCATAATCCTCTGAAACTGATCCTTCCCATGGTTGTTATTTCCATTTCAGGTACAAAAGAAGGATCCAAAGGAATGGGCAGCTCAGTACCGAGAGGCAATGGAGGCAGATTTGAAGGCTGCAGCTGAAGCTGCAGCGGAAGCCAAGGCAAGGGCTGAGCTGAGAGCCCGGATGGGCATCGGGCTTGGCTCCGAGAATGCCGCTGGGCCCTGCAACTGGGATGAAGCTGATATTGGGCCCTGGGCCAAAGCCCGGATCCAGGCGGGAGCTGAAGCTAAAGCCAAAGCCCAAGAGAGTGGTGGTGCCAGTGCTGGTGCCAGTACCAGTACCAGCACTAGTGCCAGCACTGGCGCCAGTGCTGGTGCCAGTGGTGGCTTCGGTGCCAGTGCCAGCCTGACCGCCACTCTCACATTTGGGCTCTTTGCTGGCCTTGGTGGAGCTGGTGCCAGCACCAGTGGCAGCTCTGGTGCCTGTGGTTTCTCCTACAAGTGAGATTTCAGGTATCTGCATGATTTTGGTGGAGGCAGCCCGGGCTTGTGGGGATGGGATGAGGGCTGAAGCCTGGTTAGAGAGTGGTATGGACAGTGTGCAGAGATGCCACTTTTGGCATTTTATTCCTTCTGGTTTGATAGATGTCAATTAACTTTTTGATCTTCTTTTACTTGTGTTTGCAGATATTGCTAATCCCCGCAGTCTTTCTCTTCGAGCCAGGGTGCACCCTCAGAAACCTACTCAACACTGCACTCTAGGCAGCCACTATCAATCAACTAAAGTCAATACTCTGCATTAAATCTATTTGCCATTTCTGACTTTATTGCAGTTTTTCTTTTGGGGGATGTCAAGTTTGGGTATCACCTTTTAAAAGAAATTGGGAAAAAAATAAACGAAATTGGGTAAGTTTCCATCTTAGTTTATGTTAGTCTATGCTTAGTTTGAGGTAACATTATTGGTTTCCGAGGAGCAAGATTAGCACATCTCTTGGGGACAGGTTGGGCCCCATCACTAGCTTACAGAGCAGGTAGGGTTTCTCTGCAGCGAAGTCATGGGGATTGTTGGCACAAAAGACGGTTTTTGAAGAAGAGGCCTATAGTGGGCGTATGTGGAGCAGAAAGGAGAGGTAAAGGAGACTGGACATCATGTATAGACTGTCCTTTTGAGAAATTTGGATGAATGGGAAGAAGAGAAAGGTAGGTAGCTAAAGAGAAATATAGAAACAAGGGACCATTTTCTTGGAGGATAGAGTGACCTAACAGGGCAGGATCCAGTGGAAAAGGAGAAGTTGAACACTGACCCATGCAGTCTAGTCCCTGAGGTGAGGGAATGAGTATGGGGAAGGCCTGGGAGAAGACACTGTCCAGATAGAACTCTAAGAGGAGAGTGTGGAAGGATGTCAAGCACTGGGGAGGCCCTAATAAATGGAACCCATGATTTTGGGGGGAGCATAGCAAGGTTCTCAGTAATGTGTTTGTAGGAAGAAGATGATTGGTACTGGTTTATTCCTAGGTTGGGGTTCTATATGGGTTTGGAATAAGGACACAACCCATTGCAGTGTATAAGAATCTAGATCTTTACTACTGTGTCTCTAGTTCCTGACATACAGCAGGTATGCAGAGTAGTGGAAGACATGGACCTTGGGACCTAGGCAGGCTTGGAAAAGAAGGAATAGGAGAGTGTGAGATGGACTGGGAAACTAAGAGCAAGGATCTGTGGATAGGAGGCTCAATTAAGTCCATGAATGGGGCACAATGTTAACTAAATACTTGAGTGGCTGCAGTATATCTAACAGTGTTCAAGTATCAGGGGAGGGGTGTTAAATGAAGGTTGAACTGGGGAATAATCAGCTGAGGATGCTTGTATTTAAGGAGATGGGGCAGAGAGAGCTCTGGGTGATGATGAGGTCCAAGGAGTGAGTGATTGAAGGGGAAAGATGAAGGTTCCTGCAGATGAGAAGTCTGTAGCTTGAGAGGCCAGAATATTGGTTGGATTATCCATGTGAACAGATCACCTAGATGGTGGCAAGAGTTGGGATAGAGGGGAGTCCATGAGCCAAGTACCAAAGTCCTCTCCTATGGCTGGAGGTGGTGTTCTCCCAGCCACACTGCTTGCTAAGGTGCAGAGCCCTAAGATTATCAGAGACCACCTTCTTGTTTTGGGGGGTACTGCCCAGGTCTTTTCCAAGGAGCCCTCACCACCTCTAATCCCTATATTACCAGTTTCCTAATCATTGACATAGTATTGTAGAAAATGAGGCCCTTTGTAATGGCCACTTTTCCCCTCCTTATAGACTCTAGAAGCAATAAAGGAAGAATGTTTACTGCTTAGGAAACAGTTTTAAAGAGATACCTCCTCGCCTATCCCATGGATTTAGATCTGTTTTCAATACTTAGGTGCTCTTCACTGCAAGCAGAGGTTCTTCTATTGAGAACAAGGATGTGGTCTCCTCAGGAGGCTGTGTAGTACCCAGGACAGGTAGACAAGGCCAGAGGCTGCTTTGGCCTCCCAAGAAGGATTCTTGGTGGGTACCATGTTTAAGGCCCCATCAGATTATCAGGTGATGTCTATCTAAAAATGGGAATTAAAATAATGGGAGGTGATCAGGAACTCATGGACTGTGATTCTAATAAAAATTGAGTTCAAAGTGCTTGATAAAGGGTGAATCAATCGTGAAGTCAGGCCTTCCTACTTACGTTCCCTCCACAGGCCACCAGGCTTGCATGCTCCACACCTCTTCTCTCTCACAAAGCCTAGAATTTGGCAGAACAAAGGGTTGGCCCTTCCTCACTTCTCACTTCCCAAGTATTGGGCCTTGAAGTCAGGTGAGACTGGAAAGAAGAGAGCAAGTCTGATCCCTGGCAAGTGGGGAAGGATTGGAATAGGGAAGAAGGTGTGGCAGGAGAAATGGGAACTGATTCTTGCCACCTTTATCAACCTGGATGCCATTGCTGTAATGAATGGACTCCCACAATTTCCAATTTTTCCTTTAGTATATCATTAATTAAATCCCAAAGAAGTCTGCATTGTATCATGTGCTTTCCCCTTGGCTAGGAGTGGGCAGAGCTCCATCAGCAGTTTCTCTGCCTATTTATCACACTCTAAGTAGCCTTCAGATATTTTTGTCCCAATTGTCTCCCTGACCGTGAAATTTGATTTTCATAAGTATACTATACATCTAATAGCTATGTGTATTTATACATAAAAAAGAGTAAGCATGCTGGGAGTGGTGGCTCATACCTGTAATCTCAGTACTTGGGAGGCTGAGATAGGAGGATTACAGGTTAGAGGACAGCCTCAGCAATTTAGCAAGACCCTGCTTCAAAGTAAAAAATAAAAAGGGGCTGGGGGTATAGCTCAGTGGTAGAATGCCCCTGGGCTCATCACCATTACCCCCCCCCCAAAGAGTAAGCATAAATCTTACTATTTGTATTAAATACAGAGTGAATAGCAAGTAAATGAGATGCAAATTTAAAGTGAAATATGAAGGTAAATCCATGTTGAACCCATACATAAAAACCATCCTTTTCCAGCATTCGGGAGGCTGAGACCGGAGGATCCAGGTTCGCAGTCAGCCTCAGCTACCTAGTGAGGCACTCCGCAATTTAGTGAGACTCGGTTTCAAAATAAAGAATAAAAAATAGGGCTGGGGGTATAGCTCGGAGGTAGAATGCCCCTGAGTTCAATCCCCAGTACTGCAAAACAAACAAAAAACAAAACAAAACAAAAAAACCCATCCTTTTGTAAACCATCCTATGGCTCATTGAAAAGGTAGGTACTGGGGTGTCTGCAGAAAGAGGTTAACAGAATTCCACAGGCTGGATCATCATGGGCCTTTTGGTGAGCATTCACATGGGATACAAATATTCCCACAGTCCCTTCTGAGAGATCTGTTCACTTATTTCTCAATATATATCCAGGCAAAGCTATTAGAACTGTACCTTAGTCAGATGTAGTGGCACTTAGCCATAATCCCAGTACTTGGGAGACTGAGACAGGAGGATCACAGGTCCATGGCCAGCCTCAGCAACTTAGTAAGACCCTCCACAACTTAGTGGGACCCTGTTTCAAAAATTAAAAAATAAAATGGGGCTGAGAGTGTAGCTCAGAGATAGAATCCCCAGCACTGCACGAAAGAAAGGAAGAAAGAAAGAAAGAAAACTGTCTTGCACATAATGCGTGCTTCCCGGGTATTTTATTGCCTATTGTTGTTGCTATCAGTTCTCCAATATCGTTCCTTCCTGGTCTCTGACCATCTGGCCTGACTTCATCCATATTGATCAGTGTTCCTGGCCAGCTTGCTTTCTGGATGAAGAGATCAACCTTTTGCATGGTCCCTGTCTTCCTTCCTATCAGGGTCACTTCATAGTGGGTCTGTCAACAGCAGACCAAATTCCAGCTAGTTTCTGATTATCATGTGGCGGCATTGGCATCTGTAAGCCATGGGCTTGGGCGTCTTTTCTTATTCAGGAAGTTGGCTATCTGGGGACTCCTTAGGAGGCCGTAGGGGTGAGCTGAGAGAGGCAAGCAATTCCAACCGAGTGGGTGTGACCAGGAGTGTAAGGCCCCTGAAACTCACATTTTTAGCAGTTACCCTCAAACACATCCCTGCCCCTCTCCCGCCTCATGTCCTGCCTATAAGGTGCCAGCATTTGCTCTCCAGCTTGATCTCTGTGAGCTTCACTTTGGATGGTGAGCCAGGAGCACCCCGGCTGCTCCTTGGTACACAGTAGGTGCTGCACAAGTGACAGGGAAGGAAGGGGTGACAGTGAATGGGAACGTGCTTTCATTTTTTATTTTTTTACATTTTTATTGGCGTATCTCAATTATACGTAATCGTGGGTTTCGGTATGGTATATGTGCGCATATATAAAATGCAATTTGATCAATTTCACACCCCGATACTGCCCCTACCCCCTCTCTCCCCACTACTGGTCCCCCTTCTACTTCCACGGCGTCCCTTTAGGGAAAGTGCTTTTAAACCAAGCCTGGTGCACTGTGCCTGCAAACATGGAGGTCGGGCTGGGTGTGTGCGTGCATTCCCGTACCTCCTGTGTGCAGGAAACACATGTGTGGACCAGAACCAGCTCCAGCCAAGAGACCCCGGGCTGCAGGTGTGCCACCGGGCAGGGTGACCCCTCCAGTGGCCTCTGCCTCTGCTCTGAGGAGCAGGAGAAGTGGGAGCCAGATCAAAGCCTCCTGGAGGGGAGGCAACAGAGGGGAGCCCTGAGGTCCAGGCCTT
>PVLC010035912.1:0-16056 GCA_004027655.1 Graphiurus murinus | reverse complement strand
GTTATTTGCAGGGAAATGGAGGCAACTGGAAAACATTATGTTAAGTGAGATTAGCCAGTCACAAAGAGTAAAAAAGCATATGTTCTCCCTAATTTGCGGATGCTAGGGAGAAGATGGGGCATAAGAGGGTCTCCAGATGAAAAAGGAGAGACCCTCGAAAGCAAAGAAGTTGATTTAGCCGAGGGGGTTGGACGGGGGCGGGGGGGGGACACTAATGTATATCAAGGTCTCTCACTAAACTGAACTTGAGAGGGAGGGAGGGCAAGGGAGCGGGGTGGGAATTGGGGGAAGGGGTCAAATGAGAATTGTGAGCACATGTATCGTTATCAATTTGCACCTAACAAAGATGTATGCTTACAATGTATGAATAAAAATAAAAATAAAAAAAAGGTTACCTGCAAAAAAGGGAGAAAAATCCCCAATAAAAAAACCAGCACATGTCCTTTTTTAAGATTATTTGTGTAAAACTTAGTTATCAACTATTATTATTAAGAAGATCACATTTAACTTTTGTAAGAAACCCGTGAAAGTGGTGTTTGTTTGGGGGGAGGGATTACTTTGTCTGAAAAGTACTCTTAGTAACAGATACAAGTAGTCCTCCACCCACTTGACAGCCAAACATCTGAAAACAGAATCTCAACTGGACGTTGCTTAATACCTCCGGAGTCTTCTTACTCTGCCTCTTCCCAAAAATGCAGTCGAGATCTGTTTCGCTCCGAGATGACAGGTCCTTCCCTAGAAAACATGATGCTTCTCAGTAAGACCATTCTCTCTAAAATGAGGAGCACAAATATAATTTATGCAACTCCTGAAAGGGAAATGGGTTGTAGAAAAGAAATACACAATTTTATAACTACTGACTTTCTAGCCTCTCCCCCTACGGATTATAATTCTTCAATAAGAAAATTAATTCGATTTAAAAATCAAGTAGAAACAACCTAGAATGTCAGATTGCAAGGAAAACTAAGTTTTAAGGCTGGTCCCACAACTGGTATGTTTTCAAGTGGTGTTTCTAGGTAACTTCAAAGAGACACAAGCTACTTACTCAGAATTATAAAATGTATTTAAAAAAAAAAAACTAAGCTGGGCGTGGTAGCACATGCTTCTAACCCCTGACCAGCCTCAGCTACTTAGTGAGGCCCTCCACAACTTAATGAGACCCTGTTTCAAAATAAAGAGTTAAAAAATAGGGCTGGGGGTATAGCTCGGAGGTAGTTTGCCCCTGGGTTCAATCCCCAGTACCGCAACAAAACAACAACAACAAAAACCTGTTGAATACATAGCTTCACACCTTTTAAATTTTGATTCATTCAGTTAGTGATTATTGACACATAGGATCTTAATAATTACTAACTGAATGAGCAAAAATTTTAAAGAATAAATGCAAATAAAAATTCAATTTTTTCTTTTAAAATGTCCTTAACTGTGCAGCTATATCATCTTTAAATAAAAAGGCTACATAATGGGAGCAGGAAATTGAATGGCTCTAGTAAAAACAGTGTCTGAAAAAATCTGTGATTCTTCTTTTTTTTTGGGGGGGGGGTGGCGGATTGAACCCAGGGGCATTCTACCTCGGCATTATACCCCCAGTCCTATTTTATTTTGAAACAGGAACTCACTAAGTTGTGGAGGGCCTTGCTAAATTGTTGAGGCTGGCTTCGGACCTGGAATCCTCCTGTCTCAGCCTCCCAAGTGCTGGGATTACAAGCATTCACCACTACACCAGCTTATGATTCTTATTTTAAAAACTAACTCAAACTTAATTTCAAACCCACAAACCAACAAATTTAAAATTCACTTCTTTGGAATTTCTACTTCTACCCAATAATACTTAGTGAGCAGTTGGCCAAATCCATTCCCACTTGTCAACTGCGTGGTGGGGCATTTTAAGCTTTGGATTCCCACATCCAGTGCGGTGGCTTTGGGAGGGGGCCTGGGTCACACAGGAGTCTGCTTCAAGTCGGAAGCCCAAGTCCCACTGCTATGGCCTCCCCTGCCTTCCTGGTTTCCTGTAGCAAGCTGACCTGGCAAAGCAATGCCATGACCCAGAGGTTCTGGTTCACCGACTATCACTGGGGCATTCAAATATATTGCTCAGTGACTCCATGAAATTAAAAACAAAACACCCTTCAATGTGAAACCAGGTGCCAGAACCAGTTTCAGAGGCAGCAGTACCAGATTAAACAGTGCAGTCGGTGTGACCCGTTCCCGTCAGAAGGAAAGGCTGCGGTGGCTCCGTGCGCTCTCTCCCCTTCCCGCTGAGCCAGAACTTGCCTTCCTGTTCTGACTGTGAACCACAACCTCCTCAAAAAGACCCCAAAGAAAGCCTGCCCGAGAACAGAGCGACGCACGCACGTCACAAAGAGGAGCTCAGGAAATGGAACAGAAAGGCCAGGCCGACGACTCGCCGGGGTGCTGCAAGATGGACAGACTGTCAGGACCCACTGAGATCTAGTCCCAGCTTTCATCAGCATCAACCGCTGCCAGCTGCAAAGCATGTTCAGGGGGGCAGTTTTGACCTCAGAAAAGAGAGCTGCACTTGGTTCAAAATGGGCACTGGCTAACTATCCCTAACCTTCCCCCGCAATGGAAGAGACACTCTAAGAGAAAACGTAAATTATGATCACCCTCAAAGTAATTCAACTAAAAAGAAAAGCTGGCGTGATCAAGGAAGGGAGGGTACGCGGGAGGTCACAATTCTAAAGCAGGGTGTCAAAATACAAACACATAGAAATTACATCTACAACTCAGAAGAGAAACAGCCAAGGGGTATCTGCTACACCGACAAAGGTGCGATGCTCCTAAAGTTTTGATGATGGTTCTTGTATCAGAAATGCTATCCTCTAGCAAAGTTCACTTAAGAAAATGCAAAAACCAGGGCTGTTAACAAGCCTTACTCTGGATTTAATCTGGAAAACAAGAATACAGAGAAGAAATAAGTGTCAGAGACCACGGGAAAGGAACTTAGAGGTAAGTAAAAAAGTGAGAACAGCAGCGACTTGAGACCATTATTAACTAAGGGTCCTGCTTGAATCCTTGGTAAATACAGAGTTATGGCTACTTTTGAATAAAATACAAGTTAAAAATGAGTTTTGGAGGCTTACCAGCTGCAGTTCTGAACTATGGTAAAAATCACAGCAAATATTGTTGATAAATTTAGATCTTAGAGAAAATGGGGATTAAAAATATTGAATATAAAAGAAACACATCTACCTGGGTTTGTTTCACCTATGTGTTAGTCAAGAGCTAAGAAGAAAGCCTTCCAGAAGCCAGACTAATAGATCAGTGTCTATGCAAGATCAACATTTCACAGAAGAGTACAGTATTTGAGATCACTTCAGCTATTTTTCCAATCATCATGGCTAGTAGGTTTTCCAAACAATCAGAGTAGCAAATGAAAGAAGAAACACTAATGTTTTATGGATACATGGGCCATCTGAAAAGGTCAGCATGGGAAGCAAATGAAACTATAACTGCAGACAAAAGAACCGATGAATCGCAAGGATTTGGGGCCATGTAAAGAGCCAGAGCAGTAACTCAATCAGATCTAATGAGAAAACTGTTATAACTGAGGCTTTAAAAAAGGTGTAAAAAAAAAAGTGTAGAGTTTATTGAGAGTGAAAAGGGACAAAGGAAAAGAAGGGCAGGCTTTGGAAGTATATTTGTTAAGTAAAGAACACTTAAAAATGTATGTAGGTAGCTTCAATTGTTTAAAAACACATTTGCATTCTTCAATCAAGAAGAGTTATAGATTGATATTATGCTTTGTGGGTTTTTTGTTTTTCTGGTATTGGGGATTGAACCCAAGGTCTTTCTACCTCCGAGCTACATCCCCAGCCCTATTTTATTTTTATTTTGAAACAAGGTCTCACTAGTTGATGAGTACTTGCTGAGCCTGTCCTTGAACCTGTGATTCTCCAGTCTCAGCCTGCCAAGTTCTGGGATTACAAGGGTGCACCACCATACCTGGATTTATTTTTCTTTTTAATGCAAACGTGAGACTAATAGCCTAGGGCAGAAGATAAAGGCAACTTCACAAAACGGGAACATTGGAAAACTATGAAGTCTGAATCAGTGTGGAGTGGAATAACTGAGACAGGAATAACCAGTAAGAAGAAAGTCTGCATCTTTAAGAAGCCCAAACAGTGCTACTGAGCGACTGGGGAATTGTGGGAGGAGTCAGCTGTGCTATGCACCTGCCAACTACCTGGAACATGCGTCAACGGTAAAAAGCCTATGAAACACCACAGGGACACGAGGGCTCCAGGAGTCACGGCGACGAAGCTGCACTAAACTCACGCAGCTTCTAAGCCACCACTGCACCACTGAGAGGGAAAGGCAATGTTCTCCTCGTAACATCTCACTGCAGAAATAAGAAAAACCTTCAAAAATGGTTTTGCATAAACTGATAGTTTTCCCCCTTTGCAGATGTGGCCTCACCACACATTTCTCAAATTAAAAGAAACCACACTGGAGTCAGATTTGAAATGAATATGAATGAAAGTAACCTAAAACTATATAATAAATTACGTCAAGTCAAAATTCAAATTTAGAGCTAGAAAAAGAATTATGCATCAAAACTAAAATGATGTAGTGGATATTTAGACAGTAGCAAATTTTACAATACCACTTGCTATGGTAAAATTTTTATTTCCACTCTTCAGCATGCTATATAAAATGCCTATAATCCCAGTCCTTGGGAGGCTAAGACGGGAGAATTGCAAGGTAAAGGCCAGCCTGGGCAATCCAGAGATATTCCATCTAAAAAAAAATAAGCAAACAAACAAACAAACAAAAGAAAGCCATCTTCCTACGTTTTATTTTCCTGGACCATAGATAGAGTCGCAGTGTGAATCACCCTCATCAACTAAATGAATTAGAAACTTTCATGAGCACACCCACGGGCTAAAATCCCTAATAATCACAAGGCTAAAAAAGCCCAAGTTCCACAAAAGGGGTCATTGCTCATAAATCAGAAAACAGAACCTACTTTAAAGCTTCACAGTGGCTTTGGAATGTTTTCTCAGTTTATGAAAAAGAAAAGTGAGTCTGGACGATGGAAAATGGTCCAGTGATGTATCTGGGAGAGTACGGACAGGCTTCCTCAGGGGAGCCCAAGAGCTGGTCATTCACCACCAGTGACGACACTGGCTCTAAAGGAAAAAGTTTCCTCTAGGATATTAAAATAACTTTAGGATTAGCTTTCACCGTGGATGGAAAAGACGGACCTGGACTTCTGCTTCCTGCTCTCCTCTGCTCTTACCCCCAGCACGCACCTCCTCCACTCTCAACTCCAGCTCCTCCTCCTCCTCTCATAACAGTATCTTCAACTCCTTTCTTCTCTGCATCCCAATGCTTCCCCTTTCCCCAAGTGAGGCTAATGAATATGCAGACCTCATTCAGAAAGGCACCACACGTTGAGCAGCGCACCAGGGTACCAGCAAGGGAGTGGCTTAACTAGAAATAGAAAGCAGATACTCCCAGCACCCAGCAGATCAGAGGAGATCGGGCATGCAGTCTGGTACTAAAGGACAATTAGAAGACTACTCACACAGTAAGAGTTTAAAAGGCAGCAATGCCGTTTAGAAGTTGCAGGTTGCTTTTGACTTTATTCATGTGCTCTGAACAGACAGACCCTCCTGCTGTATCTCCATTTCTTTCTATAGATCCTAATGAAAAAAGGAGGGCGGCAACTTAAGGGAGGGGGTATGAAAGGACCATTACCTCTCCTTAAAAGGACTGAGGGGCCAACAGTCTGTTTCCTGCTTCGCAGCAGGTGGAGAGGACACCTGGTTAGAAGCCACTCAGGCTAACAACAGAGAAAGAGCTCGCCTGTGAGGAAGGAGAGGGGATGGCATGCAAGGGCCCTCCACATACACCTGTTAGGAGACCAAGCACCAGCCTCCTCTTGTACACGGGACTGAAGTTATTCAGCTCTGCCATGGCCTCACTTAAACCAAACCCAGCTCTACCTTTGAAGCCTTTGGAGGTCCTGGCCCCAAGTGAGCAACACTAGACACGGTTTCGAGGAGCGGGACTCCATCTCCCAGTGCTCTTCAGCGGGCTCTGGGAGTGAAGCCTCCACACTCGGGCCACTAAGACCAAAGCAGACATGCTCTTCCTGGAATATCGAGGTAGAAACACACATCCACTCTTCCAGAGAACAATCTGATGGTGCCTGCATATCATGGCACAACCATCACACCCAGTATACTTCATTATGTAGTGACTCAGCTTTGGGCTGCTCTATGGGAAAACACCTGCAGAGTTGATTAGTTGAAGCTAAATGATTTCTCACCAGCACAAGACCACCACCTAGTGGTAAGAGAGGACAACTGCAATCACAAAGGACTGAAATCCCACCTACTGGGAAGGCGGGAGTGGGGAAGGGGTGCGGGAGGTGATCAAGCTGACAGGGTCCACTGCCCAGCTTGCTGACATGCTTCCCAACACTCCCTTGCAGTATCTAAGGAATCCCACATTTACAGTCCATGAGACGGAGACACTGTATGAACAATTACAAGGGCCAGTGTGGGAGTGAGATTATCACGGTGGAGATCTCAATGTAGAGCATCATTCTCTAAGTGAGTACATTAGTAGCTATTCAACACCAATATTCAGCTCTGAAAAACATGAAGAAGCAGCTAAAAACGATGAACAATAAACTGAATTTCACCTGGCCATATTATGTCCTTCTTCTCTTCCAAGTAGCGTGTTGACTTCCGTGTTTAGCTTTGCAACGGGACCTGTCCACAGCCTGAAGCCTCACTGGGGACCCCTTCAGCTCCACTGAACCCAGCATTTAAGAAGATCCCCAGGAGACTCAAAGCAACCCCCAAGTCAGCAATGCTGCTGTGTGCCGATCCAGCCCGCAGGCTGCCCAGGCTCCCATTGAGACAGAAGCGAAAAGTCTCCGCTGCCAAGAGCCGAAAATGCCTCCAGAAACTAACTCACAAACAGAGGGACTTCAACAACAAAGGAATGTTCAGTCTTACCTTTTGTGAATTTCTTATAATGAACCCGGTTTTTAGAGATTTTGGACTTTTCCTCAAGGCTAAATGATTTCTTTTCCTTGTTGTCTGAGGAATCTTAAAAAAGATGAAAAACATTACATTAAAATCTATGCAATCCATTCCAATTATTCTCTTACCATCAATGGTCTTATTTAAATAAGGTTTTAAAGATCCCATCATTATTATTGAGCTCTAATCAAATAACTAGAATTTTTTATTCAACTGTTTACTACAGACTGGGCCAGGTTACCTTTCAGAAATTTAAAAAATCCTTAAGAGAAATAACTTGTTTACCCACAAAGACCAAAACATAAACATTCGTTATTAGCCTTATTCACAATGGTGAGGTACCGGCTGTAACTCGAACGCCCTCAGCAGGGGGATGAATGGCTGGGGCAGCCCTGGCACACCGCACAGTGCACCGCCATTCTACCCACGGAGACTGAGAAAGCGAGGCATGCAACAGCCCGACAAACCTCGGGCATGTGCACAGTGAAAAAGAACAAGGTAAGCCGGGTGTGGTGGTGCACGCTTGTAATCCCAGCATTTGGGAGGCTGAGACTGGACGATCCCGGTTCGAGGCCAGCCTCAGCTACCTAGTGAGGCACTCCGCAACTTAGTGAGACCCTGTTTCAAAATAGAGAATAAAAAATAGGGCTGGGGGTGGAGCTCAGAGGTAGAATGCCCCTGGATTCAATCCCCAGTACCGAAAAAAAAAAAAAAGAACAATCTAGAAGGATACACACAACACGATCCCATTTATAGAACACTCTCAAAATGGCAAAATTATAGATGGGGAAGAGACTGAAGGCCCCAGGGGATGACAGTGGGGTGTCAGGAGCTGAGGGTGGGAGGGAGGTGTGATACCAAGACCCACACGGCGCAGCTCTCTTATGATGGACAATTAACTGTGTCTCGACTGCCACGTGGGTCTGTACTTGTGATAAAACTGCATGCTCAAGTGAATGCAGGCTAAAAAACTGAGAAAGGTGAATAAGGTCTGGTCTAGTTCCAGTAACTCCAGCGTCTGTTTCCCGGTTGTGATATGCCACAGCAATGTAAGACGCCGCCCTGCGAGAAGCTGGGTGGAAGGTTTTCGGGATTCCTTGTACTATTCTGTACTTAATCACTGTAAGTCCACAATTATTTCACAGTGAAAAGTTGTTTTAAAAAGTGATTTAAAATAGAGACACCTTAAATGATCAAGAAACAGGCCAGAGACAACGAAGAGAGGGTGGAGGTGGACAGCTGGCACTGCCCACTGCTCAAATGCCACCTTGCCCAGAGGACCACCCACAGGACAAAATGACAACAGAAACCTCATCATTCAACAGTGCGCGCATGGTTACTCCTTTGACAAAAGAGGGAACTGTGAGCCAGACACATTGGAGCAAGTCCACCTGGGGGCAGAGTCAGTTAGAGGCTGCTAGCCAGCCGCCTACCTGCTCTTCATCTATTACCTACTTGTCAAGTTCAGACAGAAGAGTACCTCAGAAACACACATCGCAGGTAGAAAAGAAGCTTTCCTGTAGTCTTAGGGCCATTTAGATACGATGTTAGAGAAAGGGGAAGACAGAAACTTTCACTGAAACTCTGGAGCACCAGCACATGGCACCGAATGCATTAGGTAGCCGTGATCCCTCCCGGGCGTCCGTAACTAATTGTGACAGCAAAGTGTCACCTACCTAGTAGGCTCAGAACAACATGAAGACGGTGTTCAAGTTTCCAGACAACACCGACGGGGTCAGTGATGTCAGTAAGCTAAAACAGTCTTCTCTGCAGCTACTTCCCAGGTACTTTTTTCCCCCAGATATCCCAATTGGAAGTTTTCTCCTCTTTTGGTGGTTAAACATTTCCTGTGACATCTAACATTTTCAGTGCTAATGTTCCAAATACAAATCATCTAGAAGCTAGCAGCTTAAAGGAGGCTCTGCTCACTGAAGGCCTGCAAGGCACAAGGCTGGACTCAGAGCTTCCGATGCATTCGTGAATCTCATTCCTGCCGCTGCCCTCTGAGGCCGCTGCTGTGATGACCGACTTAACCACAGAGGACACCGAGCAAGGCCAGGCAGGAGGTGGCGATGCTGGGACCGCAGCAGGCAGACGCGATCAGAGTGCACATCCTGAACCCACACTGCTCTCCCCGGTGAGGAGCGAGGGTCACCGGGGCTGCTGCTCTTCCTCCTGAGTCCACAGACTCCCGTGGAGGCCGACTGGCCCGGATGGAGCCGAGGATGTCGCTTTCTCTGTGTGGCCAGAGACCCTCTTCCTACACTTTATGACAGAAAGGCCAACTTTCCTCTCACGGGGCATCAGTGAGGGACAAGCCAGAGCACTAGTGTCAGGGCCTGCGGCCTCTGATCAGAGGAGCTGAGCCAACCGGCCAAACCATCACCACGGACCTATCTCATCAAGAGGCGCACTACTGGGAAGACTTTACTATTTCACTTAAGTATTTATCAAAATGTGTATTTGCTGGTTTTACTAAGTGCAGCCTATTAATTATGACAACTTAATTCAACCAAAATTTACATATACTTTTGTGTGTGTGGCAGAGAAGTATGATAGGATGAGCAATTAAAGTTTAAGCATTAAAATATATTGACAGCTGGGCGTGGTGGTGCACACCTGTAATTCCAGTACTTGGGAGGCTGAGACAGGAGGATCATAGGTTCAAGGACAGTCTCAGCAACATAGCAAGACCCTGATTCAAAGCAAAAAGTAAACAGAGCTGGGAGTGTAGCTCCAAGGTAGAATGCCCCTGGGTTCAATTCCCAGTATCAAAAACAAAAACAAAAAACAACAAAAAACCCCCATATCTATGTGTGTATGTGTATATTAACATAAAATATTATGGGATACATAAATGGAAACACTATTTCAGGGGGAAAAGATACTACAGAATATAACACTTCTGACTATTAAAGAAGTATGTGTTTATCATTTAAAACTGATGTAATGGTTTTATTTTTAAATGCCATTTACCATTCAATGGATATATTTAAAAGTGATGCAATATTTTTATTTTAAAACTCAATATTTCCCAGTAGGCCAGAAATTATAATCTTTGCAACTATGTATCTATGATTTTTAAAAGATTATGAATGTCAGCCTAAAAATGCAAGACATAAGGCATACAGTTTTACAAAATTCTCTCTCTTTTTTTTTTTGCGGTACTGGGGATTGAACTCAGGGGCATTCTACCTCCGAGCTATACCCCCAGCCCTATTTTTTATTCTTTATTTTGAAACCGACTCTCAGTAAGTTGCGCAGTGCCTCACTAGGTAGCTGAGGCTGGCCTCGAACCCGGATCCTCCAGTCTCAGCCTCCCGAATGCTGGGATTACAAGCGTGCACCACCACGCCCAGCACAAAATTCTCTTAAGGGACATGTGAGTAAAATAATTTTGAAGATGCCTGCTTGAAGCTGGGTGTGGTGACAGTTCTATAATACTGGTACTTGGGAGGCTGAGACAGGAGAATTGCAGGTTCAAGGACAACCTCAGCAACATAGCAAGACTCTTAGCAATCTAGAGACCCTGTTTCAAAATGAAAAATAACCTGGGGCTGGGGTTATAGTTTAGAGGTAGAACTTCCCTGGGTTCATTCGATCCCTAGTAACAAAGATGCCTGCTCAAAACCACATCGTGTGTGTAACAGGTTCTCAACATCCCAGTTTACTTCCCCAAATCTCAAGTGACAAAATATTTAATGGACATCAGTAAGCATTTTCTACACCTATAAGATAAATCCACCAAAATGCTAACTTGAGTCTGATAGAGTATAACTAAGTAATACTGGGTAATTTTTAGAAATTTTATATAATATACTGACTTTGTGGCCAAAAAGGGATAAAAGTTATTTCTAGAATCTCTGTAAGACTATCAGGAGGACAGCACAACATGTCTGCTTAGTTAAAAGGCAAATGATATGAATTTGGTAAGTAATCTTAAGGAAGTAAAGTTATCACAGCAGAAAAATATGTTACTAGGCTACTGCCATTTATAGTTTTCATACAAGTAATGTGTGACTGTGACCAGAAACCCACTTGGATGTCATTGCATTTACCAAAGAACGTGGCAGAAAAATAACAGATTAGCTCTCTAGGTCATTCCTTGGGACAGGCTTTCTCTGAAAGGAATCTTTAAGGGCTTTTTTCAGTCTTGGGCTGGCAGTTAGGAAAGCCTGGTTCTGACTGTACTGAGCTCAAGATGGAAGCACCTGTGCTAAGAGCAGGCGCTGCCACAGGGCTACCGGCCCCCTCTAGTGGTCTGGAGGTGGAACTTACCTACACACTACTAACTTGGCAGCTCCCAGACTATTTACAATACTTTCAGGTTTTAGGCAGAAACAGATTAAGCCTGTATAGACTAATCCCTGTGAAGGAGGCTGGTGAGGACAAGGCACTCCCAGCCTTCCTGACAAATTAACACAGAGCTCTGCGGATCCCTTGAGGAAGAGCCACAGTGCTGAGGAAGCTCAGCCTCCACCATCATGTAGCACAAGGAGGACCTGTGCTACGCCAGGGTTCCCCAAATTACTGCAAAAGCACCTCTCACGTGGAATATGGCAATCATGATACATCACACTATAAAAAAGTAACTCGAGCTTTCATGACCAAATCTCAAAAGCAAACCACTGCTTTCTCTTTCAAAAGCAAAACACTGGCTTTCTCTTCTCCCTGTCCATACAACAAATCTTAGCTCTTTTCTTTATGAGGTCTTCCAGCAGATCACTTCTGGGGATTCCCATTGCCTGAAAAGTTGCAAAGGATCCTCTAACTCAGTGCATGGAGTACTACGTAGGAAGCTACAATACCAAACAAAGCACAAAAAAGACAGTTTCCCTGTTTAAGAATGGGTGTGTGGTGCCTCTAAGAAAAGGATCCCAGGCTCAAAGCTTCCACTTCCACAAGTATGGTGGTGGCAAAGGCACCTTAAGTCTGAGTGACACCTGAGTCAGGACGCTGAACCTGTTAAACAAAAGTGGCTCCCATTTATACGTTACCAGAAAAGGCGGTAGTGTGCTCTGTTTACTAGCCACTGGGATATCCTCTTTTAAATGCCCGATAAAGACCCGTGCTCAAGCAGGCATGGCTGTGTGCGCCTACAGGCCCAGCTACTCAGGAGGCTGAGGCCAAAAGGACTGCTGGAGCTCAGGAATTCCAGGAGGAAAAAACTTACTCTATGTGAGCAATCTGAACCTCTTACATGAATTAAAAGGTGAAACAAACTTCACAGGCAGGATCAACATAAGACAAGGCTATTGTACTGAGTCTCTGCCAGTTGCTATTTATGGTTCCATTTGGACCAAGATTTCTTGCTTGTATTTTAAAAACATCTTTTCAGGCATATTCAAGGAACCCTGTAAAGATGACTTTACTATTTTGAGGTGCAAACCAAATGGATTTATCTTGCCATTCTCAAACTCTTAATGGGGAGAAAGTGTTTGCTGATGGCTAAAGTTCATTCAATAAAAGGAACATTAAGATGTAAACAGAACTGAATATCTAGAACAGCTACAATCAACTGACTTTCAGGTATATAATGTTCAATGTAAAGACTTGAAAAACATTTTACACTGAGCGAGCATGTTTCTTGTGAATGCGATGGACAACAATGCTAACGTTCCCTACCTGCTGTTTCCGGCCCATGGCAAGTGTTCAGTGCAGCCAGAAGCTGGTTAAAGTCATCTTGGTGAGCAATCCAGTTGTCCTGAAAATACCGAAAAGTGAATGAGAGGCAAGCCTGTGGTTTATCAACCCTAAGATATATTCTAGAGTAGAGGGAATCTGGCAGCTACTATTGAAATTTAAAGTGTTTTATCAAAATATTATCTGATAAATTGAAATGGATTAAAGAAAATAGTACAAATTTGAAATGTCATTGATCCAGATTAGTATTAAAAAGGGGCTTCTAGAAACTCAAGCTCTGACTTCAAATGTCAAGTTATACTCAAATAAGCAAGAATCAACCTGTGTGCTAAACATTAAAAGAAAGCAAAATGAAATTACTATTTTTTCTCACTAGGGGAAATTATGTGGTTCAAAGGACAAGAGCAGCGAGGGGCACAGAAGCTCTCCTCTTTGCTCGGTAGAGTAGAGCCTCAAATATTTTACCCAAGTCCAACTACTTGCATTGACCTCAATTTTACAAAACTCTGAGGGAGGGAAAAGGAAGGACTTGTCTTCTGAATCAACGAGCACCTGTTTAGAAGGTGGTTAGCTGATAAGAGAATGAAGATTTCCAAAATAAAAGCTAGAGAAGCAGGGGTTCACAATATAGGAATCTGCTTCATATACCCTCTTAGGCATTCCTTCTTAAGAACACTAAAAGCTAAGGCATATTAAATAGGCATTCTGGGCAATGTTTCTCTTTAAAAAAAAAAAAAAAAAAAAAAAAATATATATATATATATATAGACTTTGTTATTTGTCTCTCAAAACTACATTTGAAACTGACCATGGTGGTGCACGCCTATAATCCCAGGCCTTGAGAGGCTGAGACAGGAAGATTGCAGGTTCATGACCAGCGTTAGAAACTTAGCTAGGACCTCCAAAACTTAGCAAGACCCTGTTTCAAAATAAGACTGGGGGTTTAGCTCAGAGGTACAAAGTCCTTGGGTTCAATTCCTAGTAACACACAGACACACACATCCTTACATTTGAAATCAATACTACCTAAGTGCTTTAGCAGCTGAAAATTTCAGCTGTTAGTCAAGAAAATTTTAGCTCTTCTAATCTACAACTCACAGCTATGGAACTAATCAAAGTAATTCAGTTGACATAAAGCAATTCTCCCCATATTCTACCAGATTCTGTTGACTATAAGAATTTAGGAATGAAGTTTTCAACAAAGATACTTTCTTTCTTTTTTTTTTTTTTGCAGTACTGGTACTGGGGATTGAACTCAGGGGCATTCTACCTCCGAGCTATACCCCCAGCCCTATTTTTTATTCTTTATTTTGAAACAGGGTCTCATTAAGCTGCGGAGTGTCTCACTAGATAGCTGAGGCTGGCCACAAACCCAGATCCTCTGATCTCAGCCTCCCAAATGCTGGGATAGATACTTTCTAACGGAAATAATGATCCCAAACATGAAAAGCATGGTAGGCACTAATTTTTAATTACAGTGTCAATGTTCAAGAGAAAATGTTAGTGAATTCAACAGCTGTATAGTCAAAGTCATAAACACATAAGAACTTCACTTTTCTGCAGTATTCCCTAAATGCCACTAACTTTTAGTAATATAAACTAATATTAAAATGCAGATAAAGATAAAAAAAATCCTTCTGTCCTAAAATGAATACTCATATAAAAAGAAGACTTTTCTGCAAAGTTTAGCAATAAAACTAGCTTGGCTCCCTTAAGCATAAATAAGGATCCCACAAGGACAGCTGAGCAAGGCAATAGATGGTATTTTACACAACAAGCCAGCTTAGACAGGGGCTCTTTTTCTCTTTTTGTCTAAAACAGACACCACACACTTGAATAGCTAGGAACTTTTCAACCAACTTGACTGGATTCAAATTTTCAACTTTATAAAACTGAAGTCTGTGTTGCAAAGAGAACACCCAGATGGCACGCCCTTGCTCACTTCATTATTGACCGTGGCTCCAAGTCCCAGGTGGTTATTTTTAACTTGAACTTTAATGTGATCTGTGGCGCCTTGCTCCTGAGCCCCCAAACCCTGTGGAGATTAAAAGCAGAGAGAGTTAGCACTTTTATTAGGTAGAGATGACCTCTTTCTTCCTTCACCAAATATTCAATTAATCACTAAACCCCTAGGGCGAGCATTATCCTTGCCCACAAAACCTTGGTCCAGGGAATTCTTAAGACGACGATGTCTATAATACCAAGGATTCACTTATAATAATGAATGCCAACTCTTCAACCTGAGACAAATTATAAGACCCAGTAGACACGAGGTAGAACACACCTTGCTGACGCTCACAAGCAGAGTGCTGCTACAAAACAGAAGCCTTAGGAGGTGGCATGAGTCTACGGCTCTCGCTACTACTTAATATTATAAAATGACCCTGAGAAAGGAACACGAGGAGAACTCTAAGTCCCCTACATCAACTAACACTCACTGGTAAGGTTCCAGGTAAGGAGGACAGCAAATGCAAAGACTTTGGGTCGGGGAGGGAGAGGGCCAACACTCAGGGTGGCTTCAGATGAGTAAATGAAGAGAATGCAAGACGACGAGGAGGAGCTAGACCTAGCGGGATCTTAGGAGTTACAGTAGCAATCTGATTTCATATTTCTAAAACCCTTAGAAACCGCTGGAATCCCAAGCAAGAAAACAATGATCCAATTCCCATATTTTAAAGCTCAATCTGACTGGTATATGGTAACATGGACCAGAGGAGTTAAAGGGGGCGGGAAGGCACACAGGGAGGTGCAGAGGGAACAGGACAGGCAATGATGGCGGCTGGAAGAGGGTGGCAATCACCGTAGCTGTGGGAAGGGAGACGGGAAGAGGAACTGGCATGATCCCAGGTTTCTGGCTTAAGTACATGGGTAGATGGCACTATTTTTGAAAATCAGGAAATTTGGGAGGGAAAAGAGGTGTACGTAGCAGTGTGTGGGGGGAGAGAGGGAGTCAAAAGTTTCATAATAAAATGATACTCCTGAGATATTCACTCAAGCAGAAAAGCCCAGCAGGTCGATGAACTTACAAATCTTGGAGCACAGAGGACGTAAGTGAACTAGAAACAGAAGTGACAGTTCTCAGACCATACATCATTCAGAGCATGGCACGGTAACGCATGATCACCTGAGCACAGTACAGAAAAGGGCTGGGCGCTGGGCCCAGGGCCTGCACAGCTCAAAGGTCTGGAGGAAGAAGAGACAACAATGAATTTAGGAACAGCCGGTGAGGCCAAAGGAGAAAGCGGGAGAAAGGGTGGTGCTGTGGAAGCTAAGCCCCAAGTCTTTCAAGGGGGAGCAGTCAATCATGTCCAGAGCTGCTGAGGGGCTCTGCGATACGGGAACGAAACAGGGTCCGCTAGATCTGACGCCACAGTATACAGACCTTGAAAAG
>PVLC010035911.1:0-16081 GCA_004027655.1 Graphiurus murinus | reverse complement strand
TTAATTTGCAATTCCTTAATGACATATGATGTTCAGTATTGTAGTTATTTTTATGCACAGTATATCTCCATTTAATTACAAACTTTTTAAGGATAACAAGTCATTAATCTCTTTGTCATTCACCAAATGCATATAATGCCTTGCTTGCAATTATCACTCAAATAATTATTGAATAAATGTTAGGACTGGAGTAAAAAAATAAAAGACATTAGGAAGGCATGCCTCTGCTAGTTAGAAGAGCATATTCAGCTTCAGAGTATCGGAGATGCAATGCCAGAGTTAGTCATTGATGAATTTGCAGTGATTTTATGTATTAGGCAAATGTATCTATTTTATATAATTTCATATATTTTATTTTAATTATAATTTATTTAATTTTATATATTTGGCAAACACATATTATTTTTCCCAAATTAATATTCTTCCCTGTACAAAACTGATTTATAAACCTAAAGCACATGACCATAGTATACTAGCATTGGTACTTTGTTTTGTTTTTTATAGTCTGAGAGAGCTTAAAGGAAAAGTGAGCTATATTTCTAATAAATTGATACCTATCAATAACCTCTCAAAATCTTGAGGAATGGCAGTTTGACTCTTATTGTGGATTAATTCAGCAAATATTTGCTGAGTTTTACTACATAAGAGGCACTGTTCTTGAACAATGAATGTGTTGATGAGCAAAATCAGTATCAATGAAATAACAAATGCCTATCAAGTCATACATGTAAGTTTTTCCTTTTACATCTAATAGTACATTTTAGGATCATGTGCCACCTGAATAAACTGGATAAAGAAGGAATGCACTTCATCACAATAAAAGCCATATATGACAAACCAATAAATGCCATACTGGATGGGGGAAAAATGAAAGCTTTTCTTCTAAGATCCAGAATAATACAAGGTTGCTCACTTTCACCATTTTAATTTAATTGTAATGCTGGTGGTCCTACCTAGAGAAATTAGGCAAGAGGAAAAAATAAAGGGCATCCAAATTGGAAAGAAGGAGGTCACGCTCTCCTTTTACAGATGACATGATTTTGTATATAGAAAACCCTTCAAGATTCTACCAAAAAAAAAAAAAAAAAACTGTTGGAAGGAATAAACAAATTCAATAAAATTTCAGGATGCAAAATCAATACACAAAATTAGTAGCATTTCTATATGCTAACAGTGAACTATCTGAAAAAGAAATCAAAAGAACGATCATATTTTCAATAGCTGTAAAAAATAACTAGAAATAAATTTAACCAAAGATGTGAAAGATCTTTACAATGAAAACCACAAAACATCTAATAAAGAAAGAAGATCCAAATATATAGAAAGATATCTTGTGTTCATGAATTGGAAGAATTAATACTGTTAAAATGACCATATTCCCCAAAGCAATCTACAGATTCAATGCAATCTCCATCGAAATACTAATGTTATTCTTCAAACAATTATAAAAAATATTGAAATTTGTTTGGAGCCATTCAGTATTTTTAAATTAATATAGTCTGGTATAGAAACAAATCAACCTGAAAAAATAAATACTAAAATAAGGTAAAATGAGTTTAAAACATTTAATTTTCATTCTTTATTACAAAATAAATATATTTTAATTTTCATAAGGCTGTAAGATCTTTGAATCCAGGGGACACATTGGCAGTACTTAGATACTTGAGGATATATTTTTTAGCATTTTCTTTCATGTTGTTATGACTTCATCAGGTTTCCCAAGCAATTTTTTTTTTTTTTTTGGTACTGAGGATTGGACCTAGAGGCATTCTACTCCCAACCCTATTTTATTTTTATTTGGAAACAGGGTCTCCCTAGGTTGATGAGAGTCTCACTGCTTGCTGTGGCTGTCCTTGAACCTGCAATCCAACCTGTCTTAGCTCCCAAGTGCTGGGATTACAAGCATGTGCCACCATGCCTGGGTCCAAGCAAATTTCATACTGGACAATTGTTTAAGTTACAAATCCAATAATAGAAAAAATATATATATGTATTCTTTTTATACTTTTATATAATTATATAACCTATAATATATCTTATTTGTAAGTAATAGATAAACTGTATAGATAACATCAAAATAAATTTCAACATCTCTTGTTTTGGCAGGAATTCAGATTTATATACAGCAAGCTTCTGTCTGAAATTATGGTCTATATAAAGAGGCAAAACAGATTGATTGATATTCATTTACCATAATTACAAGAATTGAGAATGCTTATCTCTTGATAAGGATTGCTAAAGGCCATCTGTAACAGATCGCATGCAAATAAAAGCTTGAGATGTAGATTAAAACAGTCTCTTAAAAATATAATGAAACTGGACAATTAGTTATCAAATAAAAGCTATAAATTCAATACAATTTTATTGGGTTCATAAATTCAACATTTACATTAATGAATGTACTCTCCTTTGTATATGAAAATAAAGTCAACCAGTCACCATGAGTAAAAACCTTGCTTGGAATTGTTAATGGTGTTTATCAATTTATGAACCACAATCTTTTAATTGACCTCATAAACTGAATGGAACAGGTCCAGGAAATTATACAAAGACAAAATTAATAAGAGAAATAATGAATGAGATGTTACGGTTTTGATTGTTTAAAGTTTACATGATATTTTAGTTTTAAAATATACAATAATATTTTGCATGGATTTTAAAGTTGCATATTTTATTAGTTATATGTTTATTTTCCTAAAAATGTGATATGATATTGTGCAGAAAAGTAAATTATAGGAATCATTACAAATCTTAAAATAATTATAAATGAAATTTTATACATAGGTTTCTAGTACATGAGGCAGAACTGTTTCATCTGTAGTTACAAAAATATACTAACACAACCAAAGAAGTTCATTGGGGCCCATGAATTATAACTATCTCATGTTATTTAAAACTTATGGAAATATTGCTAAAAATCACTGAAAAGGCTAGAAAACTTTAGTTTGAAATCACAGCATAGAACTATATTTCCTTAAAAACATGACTATATAATTATGGCACACAGTTTCAAAAGGTCTTGGACATATGTGATAAAGCAAGAAATTTTATAAATACTTGAATATATACCCACCCGATTCAACATATTGTCAGTTGAAAATAGTAGTTAAATACTACTTTATTTTGATTTATCTAAATACTTGGGAAATTTAATTATATATATGGATGAAAATACATGCTAATATGATAACACTTGATCACTTTGTTAGTTAAGATAACTTTGCTGTAATTACAGAATAACATACTTAAATTATTTATGCATTTAGCATTTCCTACATAAAATTTTCCAAAAGCAGTATTTTTTCAGTTTGGGCTCTGAGTCCAGAAATAATTATTAAGTACCTTCAATTTTTCTGTTCTATCATCTTCCTCATGTTAGCCCTACCTCTCTAGTGATTGCAAGATGACCTCAGAAAATTTTATATGTGTTTCACTACTACATCAAGCAAAGAAGGCTGTTCTATTATTTTCACCTCTATTTATTTATTGGGAAATAACTTTCTCACAAGCCTCACAAAGACTTTCCCTTTGATCTGATCAACCAGATTGGGTTTAAATCCCAATGCTATAGCTGCAAGGGAAGTTGACAAAGCAAATATGCCAGATATTCAAGCATTACAAACAGAAGCAGGCTCTTCCAGCAGCGATGGACCAGAAGAGAGAGAAAGATTAGGAGTATTAGCTGTAAGTCTGTCATATATCTGTATTTGTCTAGCTTACTATAACTATTAAAAAATTCCTCTACCTACTTATCTCCCCCATACACACACTCACATGCATATATCCATATGCATTTTCCTCCTGAGGCCATTAGCTTGTGTGCAGAGCATGCTATTTCTAATGATGGATAATATATCATATTCATTCACATCTCTCTACTATGCAGATTGCTTATTAAAGCCCTAAAATTTTGTTGAGACTTTTACCTACATGGACAGCCAAAGAGCTGTCACAGGTTTATAACTCTTTGAAAATCACTGCTTCCTTTTTTTAGATAAAAATATTTTAGATTAAAATATAAAATATAAAAATATAAAAATATTTTTAGATAAAATTTTTTTAAAAAGGAAATTGATCAAAGAAAGTTTCAAATAAATGGAAAGATATCATATGTTCATGGATTAGAAGAATTCATCTAAAATGTCCATATACTCCGAAACAATCTACAAATTCTATTCAACCCCTTAACAAAACTGTAATAATAGGTTTCAAAATCATAAATTTGTGAAATGTAGAAAAATATAAATTTATATGAATCCACAGAAGACCTCAAGTAGCCCAGGCAATCTTGAGCAAAAACAACAAAGCTGGAGGCGTCACATGCCATGAGGTCAAAATATACTACAAAGTGATAGTAATGAAATAAGCATGATACTGGAATAAAAACAGACACAAGGGAACAGTATAGAGGACCCAGAAATAAATTCATGCATGCACAGCCAAATGAGTTTTGAAAAAAGGTACCAAGAACACACAATGGGGAAAGGACAGTCTCTCTGACAATTGGATATACCAACTGGATATCCACATGCAGAAGAATGAAATTAGATCTTTATGTCATGATATACAAAAATCTACTCAAAATGGATTAAAGACTTAAACATAAGACCTGAAGCTACAAATCTACTAAAGAAAGCCATAAACAAAAACTCTATGACATCAGTTTGCACAATGGTTTTTTGGATCTGACCTAAAAAGCACATGCAAGAAAAATGAAATAAATGAATGTGATTACATCAAACTAAAAAGCATTTTTCTGAACAACAAAGGAAATAATATAGTAAATATACAACCTATGGAATGGAAGAGAATATTTGCAAAAGTACACCTGATAAGGAAGTAATATTCAAAATATATAAGGGACTCAAACAACTTAACAGTAAGAAAACAACCTGATTAAAAATGGGCAGAGGATCTGAATAGATATTTCTCAAAAGAAGACATACAAATGGCAAATAGGTATATCAAAAAAATGGTCAAAATCTCTAATCATCAAAGAAATGAAAATTCAGATAATGATATATCACAACTCCTGTATGTTAAAGTAGCTATTAGCAGAAACATGAAAGAGAAGCATTGAAGAAAATGTGGAGAAAAGGGAACTCTTACGTACTCTTGGTGGGAATGTAAATTAGTAGAGCCATTATAGAAAACAGTATGGAGAATCCTCAAAAATTTTAAAACAGAACAACCATATGATCTGGTAATCCCACTACTGGGTATCTTTCCAATGGAAATGAAATCAGTATGTTGAAGAAATAACAGCACTCCCATGTTACTACAGCATCATTCATTATAGTCAAGATATGGAACCAACCTAAGATTTCATCAATGAATGAATGAATAAAGAAAAGGTGGTACATCTACACAATAAAATATTATTCAGCCTTTACAAAAAGGGCAGGGGGATCCTGTCATTTGAGACAGCATGGATGAGCATAGTGGCAAAATAAGCCAGGCATGAATCTAAGAAAGTTCAACTCAGATAAGTAGAGGGTTGAATGGTGGTTATCAAGGGCTAAAGTACAGCGTAAAGAATAAATGATGATAAAAAGATGAAAAATTTTTAATAAAGAGGAATAATTTCAAGAGATCTAATATACCAGACAGTAACTAGAGTTAATAATGTATTTTATTCTTGACAATTGCTAAGAGAGTAGATTTTTACTGATATTCAATAATTATACACATTAAGGGGTACAGTGTGATAATGTATATAATGTGAAATGATCAAATCAGGATAACTATCTTCACCCCCTTAAACATTTATCATTCATTTGCATTGAAAACATTCAAACTCCTACCTTTTTCTTTACAAAATATAAAACTGTTGTAAACTACAGTCACTACAGAGCTATAGGGGATTAGAATTTATCCTTCCTATGTAACTACTTTGGTACCTGCTGTCCAACCTCCCTTTATTTCTATTCCCTCCTCAACACACACCTTTTCTAACTTCTAGTGACTACTATTGGTAAGAGAATATATTTTAAATGTTCTCACCACAAAAAATAAGTATTGACGCAATACATGTTAACCAGTTCAATATAGCCATCCCAGTGTATACATATTTCAAAATGTTATGCAAGATAAATATATAAAATTTTAATTGTCATTTTAAAACAAATTCACATATTGAGAGATGTTAAACATTTTGCTTCACCTTATTCATTTTTCAAGAACAACTTCAGCCATCTTCAGTAGTTTTTGGATGATAGAGTTATGCATAATTATTGCTTATAATAAGTATAAAAATTATCTGCCTAAGTGAAAATAGTTTTGAAGAACTAAGATTTAACTTAAAAATATTTATGTACAATCAAATTAACTTGAATTGGCAGAATACTGAAAATTCTATTATTATAAAATTATGAAGAGATCAAACTAAGTGTCCAAATTTTATGTATACATTAATAGATTGCTTTATACCTTTTAAAATAACACTGCCATATTTTCGGTTTGTAAAGCAAATGTAAGTTTTCTTGGAAAGAATGCTATTTAGCTTTAATATAACTATGTATCTATCAGCTTTTTTTGTTCTCATTGCATTCTTGCCAGTCATACCAATTGTCCAACTGGCTGTATGCATTTTATTTTCCATTAACAATGGTCAAGATATCTGAGACATTGTTCAGCATGGGTGGCACATGCCTAAAACCCCACAAGTTGGGAGACTGAGACAGGAGGATCTCAGGTTTCAGGATAGCCTCGGAAAAGTAGGAGATTCTCAGCAACCTAGGGAAGCCCTGTTTCAAGACAAAAATAAAACAAAATAAAAAATGGCTGGGGTGTAGCTGGGGGGGGGGGTAGAATGCCCCTGAATTCAATCCCCAGTACCCAAACAGAAAGTATGGGACTTTAAAAATGTCACCTTGCCTAGAATTCTTTACTATCATTGCTTCAACTAGGTAAAATGTCATGACATTAGCATCAAGTACAGAAGTGAACCAATCTTTTTATCACTTGAAAATACCTCCCAGTAGATACAGAATTCACTTTTCTGCTTTTCAGGCACATCTCTGTCTAATTTCTCACTTCAGAATAAATTAGATAGCCAGGCATAGTGGCTAAGCCTGTTATCCCAGTACTTGGAAGGCTGAGACAGGAGGATTGCAGGTTCAAGACAAGCCTTAGCAATTTAGGGAGACTCTCAGCAACTAGTGAAACCCTGTTTCAAAATAAAAGAGTAAAATAGTGCTGGAGGTGTAGCTCAAAGGTACAATGTTCTTGCATTCAATCCCGAATAAAAAAATACATAAAATAAAATAGATAATTATAGCAGGCCATGTATCAAATAATTATACTCTTAAAGGTGCAAAAAGTTAACAAATTTCATCTTCTGACAAAAGATCACCTACACTATAATACCTTCTCCTATGTGAAAAAATGTGTTGATTATGAAATAACATTCCCCTAAAAATGTGTAACTTGAAAATATTGTTCTTCTATATTTCTTTAGGATAGAAAAAAATTTTGTACTACTGTATCTGGTTTGCTATGAGGATATGACTACTTAAATGTATGCATATTCTTTCCCTCATAGAAACACTTAGGGCAGTCAACCAGATTAGAAGGATTCTGTCATCATTTTAATAAAACTAAGGAAGATGACCACTGAAGATGAAGGAAGATGACATGTTAGTACCCTTTGAGTCTGGAATCCAACACACATTTGCACAATTCCATCTATGCAAAGTCTGAATCACAAAGTGGCTTTAGATCACAACATAATTTAGCAAATAATAAAGTAAATGGTCTGTCCTCTAAGTGAGGTTGATATTGCTAAACTATTGTCAGTAAACATGAATTTTGATTAGATGTTCACAGCAGGGATTTAGGACCCTCAAGCAAACATTTTTGAGGAGGATTATTCACACTTTGTTAACTGCAAAACATATGTATTTGTGGCAAATGCCCACGCAATTGAAAGATGACTTGGCATTTACAGAAGCCAGCAGGAAGGGACTTTCCTCTTCTAATAATAGTTTACCTTACTTTTCATTAATTTTTGCCTTTATCCATGTTGAGAAGCCATGCTTATAGTATCAAGAAACTAAGTAATATTAAATGAAAAAGTCCTATAAGTTAAATGATTATGGTTTAATTATATATGGTTACAAACAATTTATAACTCAGATGTTTTCAATAACAGTATTTAAGACAACTTTGGTAAAATCATAAGATATATTAGAGCTTTCTGAAATGAATTTCTGCTGCCTTTGCAATCTCTTGGATGTTCTTAAGTGGTAGGTATTGTTAAGGTTTTGAGTTTTGTTGTTTTCTTTTAGGACTGGGTATTTTATAGATACATTATTCTCAATTATGCCAGATTGTGGAGAGGGAAAATACAAAATTATGCTAATTCATATAAAAATTACAATGTATAACATGGAAATAAGCAGGTTTTATTGTCAATATTCTCTTTCATTTCATTATGCTTCTATAATTAAGAAAATGGGAAGGAAATTGAAAGCTACTTTCTTTATTCATTTTGCTAATTTCATCCTTTTAAACCATGAACATACAAAAGATGACATTTCAGAAATAGACAGATCCATAGGTGAAATCTGGTTCAATTCCTTAATTTTATAGTTCACAAAAACAAGGTAAAAGAGAGAGGCAAATGAGTATTTGACTTGTCTACAGTAAACAGATGTTCAGGCTAATAATACTATAAAAGACAAAGCTCTCAGTTTTTAATTCAACATTTACTATTTGTTTACTATGTGCAGGGACTATGCAATATTGGGGAAGACTCAAATTCTACCTGTGAAATTGAATTTATCTCACAGAAATTACAGGATGTAATCAAATAATCATGCTAGCACATGTATTATTATAAAATGAGGTACACACCAAAAGAAGGAATGCTGAGACAATCTTTAGTTGTATGAGGCAATATTTGACAGTAGATCTAATGTTTTATAGGAGTTAACTAGATAGAGAGGGTTATGAAAGTTGGTTTGACTTCGTGGTAGAAGGAATGACATACATAAAAAGCCCTTGTAGGAAGGGAACATCACAATTTAAACATGGAACAAAAGTACATAAATAGAAATGATCTAATGTGAAGAGACAGGAAATGGATTTTAAAAAATGAACTTACCATATGATCCAGCAATACCACTTCTGGGTATCTACCCAAAAGAACGGAAACCAAACTATGAGACCAACACATGTGTATCTATGTTTATAGCTGCACAATTTACAATTGCCAAACTATGGAACCAGCCAAGATGTCCATCAACAGATGAATGAATTACAAAACTATGAGATATGTACACAATGGAATGTTACTCAGCCATAAAGAAGAACAAAATCATGTTATTTGCAGGGAAATGAATGGAACTGAAAAACATTATGTTAAGTGAGATTAGTCAGTCACAAAAAGTAAAAAATCGTATGCTCTCCCTAATACGCGGAAACTAGAGAGAAAATGGGACATAAGAGGGACTCCAGGTAAAGAAGGAGAATCCTTAGGTTAACAAAGAATTTGATTTAATGGAAGGTGATGGGGGAGGGGGGACACCCTAATGAGCATGATGTACATTCATGAACACACCAAAGTCAATCACTAAACTGACCTTGAGAAGGAGGGAGGAGGAGGGAGTGGGGTGGGAATTGGGGAAGGGTTAAATGAGAAATGTGTGCATGTATGCCTTTACCTATACTAGCTTGTACCTAACAAAGATGTATGATTACAATGCACCAATTAAATAAAATGAAGAGAGTTTCAGAAATTTATGGGACAATATCAAAAGTTCTATCGTGAGGATAACTGAAAGCCACAAAGCAAGAGAGGCAGAGATAATATTTGAAGAATGGGTAAAAACTTCTCACATTTAGTTAAAATAGCATAAATTTATATAAAAATGTATAAGAGTCTAGAAACTAGCCAAACTACAAGGAAAATAATTAAACAGAAAAACTCACCTAGTCATAGCATAGCACAACTACTGAAAACCAAAGATAAAAATAATCTTCAAAATACCTCAAGGAAAAGCAGTGTGTTAGGCACAGAACTGAAATTAGTTGTGGGTTTCTCATCAGTGACAGGCCAGAAGTAAGTGAGAAAGTCTCTTCTGAAAGTTCCAAGTGTTTATTAATCTCTGCTCTTTTATTGTGCATTTCTTTTAGATTCATTTTATTATTCTTTTTCTAACTTTTTAAAATGAGCAGTATATTTAATTGATTTTCCAACTTCCTCATGCTTGACAAAAAGAAGCATTAAAAGGGACAGATGCCAATTTGGCTACATTGCAAAAATTCTAATATGAAATATTCTTGTGAGCCAGGCATGGTGGCACATGTCTATAATTCTAGTACTCGGGAGGCTGAAACAGGAAGATCCCAGATTCCAGACTAAACCCAGAAAATTGGTGAAGCCTTCAGCAACCTAGCAATACCCTGATGTGTGTCACTATTGTTAAACTGTAGAACAATGTAACACAATGTAAAATTGCTAAATACAGAAGTGAGGAAATTCATATTATATAATATCATTTTAGCGAAGGTTTTCTGAAAAAAAAAAGAAAAAGGAAACTGTTTAACTGCCATTAAAAAAAAAAGTCCCAGTAGCCCAGTATCTTTAGAATATTATGAAGACTATATACTTTGTTGAATTATGCTCACAAGAAACTAGAGAGAGGCAGACACATTAGAGAGAAATTGCACCCCATGCTCCTTTATGTGGCGTCGGTGGATAACTTGGTTCTGGGGAGGCAGGTGGCCTTGCTGGAGCGTCTGTTGGGAGGCAGGGCCACCGCTTCCTTGGAGGGATCCATTCCTGCTGTCAGTGGAGACAGTTTTATGAAAAGATGATTCATGCACCAGAAGGATGTTTGTGAGAACAAAGTTTCCAGTGAACAAGATGGTTTGTACCATAAGGGAGTGTCTGGTACCATAAGAAAATGGCTAGGCTTGGAGAAGCCATGCATGATCAATGTGAAACCCTCCTGAAGCAGAAGTACCTACATCTTCCTTCTCAGCACCATGTGAGGGTGTTTTTCATTTGAATATCTTAGAGAGTTTGGGTAAATCTGTTCTTCATGTCATACAATATGTTCTGTTAGCTCTTGGATTTGTAAAACAACTAGTGGTGATGTTCAGGCTCACCTAGGAAAATTCAACAAAACAAACTAACCAAGAAAACAAATCTCCAAATGTGTTTATTAAAGAGCTTTGAGTCAAGGGAGGTGACACACACTTGTAATCCCAGTACTTCGGAGGCTGAGACCAGAGGATCTGGGTTTTAATGCCAGCCTCAGCTACTTAGTGAGGCCTTCTGCAACTTAGTGAGACCCTATTTCAAAAACAAAGAACAAAAAATAGGACTGGGGGTGTATCTTGGAGGTAGAATGCCCCTGGGTTCAATCCCCAGTACCTCAAAAAAAAAAAAAAAGACCTTTGAAATATTTTTTCTAATTATGACTTTTCATCCACACTAGATGTCATTGTTTTAGGTTGGCATCAATGCTTGGGACACTAAAATTCAGGCAGCATACCGAGGTAAGCAAACCCAACATTAAGGAAATAGTTGTAACATTAGAGTGCCATGACAAGTTAGTAATTCATTTTGAAACTATTTCACTCAGGTGAAATTCAACCTAACCACATGTTATTTAAACATCAGAATTTTCTAACAACTACTCAGAATATAACAATAAGGGAAAAAAGAGCCCAAAGAGTGCTAAATAATAATAATTTTAATTTCTAGGTATTTTGTTTTGAATTCAAAGAAAGGCTTGCTATAATAACTTATACCATTGTGTTCCTGTTTATACGTTCTCATCCCAAATTAAAATTGCAATACAAAAAAAATAAAATAAAATAGGGCTGGGGGTATAGCTCAGAGGTAAAGTGCTCCTGGGTTCAATCCCCAGTAGCACAAACACAAAAATAAATAAATAAAATAAAAATTGTATCATCTAAAGTATTATCTAATTCACATTTATTTTTATTTGATGCATGAATTAAAAGTGCTCTTAAAGTTTTAAATTCAGCTTTAAAATAATTCACCTTTGATTTATAATTAAATTTTGGTCGAAATTGAAGGTATGAATGATAATGTTAGAAATATATTGGTACCTATTCATAGGAAAATACATATGCAGTTTTTATAAATTATTTACATTTCTTAAGAATAATATGAATGCTGTAATTTCCAAGTACAGGCTAAATATATGTTCATTGGCCCAAGCTTGTGTTTTGTTAGATTAAATTTTGCATCTGTGTAGTAAGTGGTAGCCAACTCAGACAAATATTAAATGGAAGGTATGTGATTAATGTCCTATTATTATATTGTGTTTTTTAGTTATTCATTGTAATTCTTTCAAATTTTGTTTTATATGTAATGAAGGCTATATTATTAGTGGCATACAAGTTTGGAACTATGTCTCACACAGTGACTTCTTATCCATAATAGTATTGTTACTAACAGTAAATTATGTTTAGTCAATGTAAATATAGACTCATCTTTTTATCTGTTAATACTCATTTCAGTCTTTTAGCCAGTAAACTTTTAATTTACTGTATCACTTATAACAATATTATTTGTTGAACTTAGATTTTGTATCTAACATGCTAATTTTCTTTTAATAAAAATGTTTAGTATATTTATGTTATAATATTTAATTGTATATTTGGATTTAATTCCATGAGTTTATTGTGTGCTATTTTTTATTCTTTGCATGTTTCTTTTTTCTTCCCTGTATACTATTTTTGCAATATACTGAATTAATTTTGTTACATTTAACTTTTGTTTCTCTAAAAAAATCTTTCTTCATTTCTATTTTAGTGGTTAAATTTACAATTTTAATATTTCTATTTAATAAAGTCTAATACTAAACAGTATCTTAGCCATAATTGCTTTAAATTCCACCAGTCACTTTCCATTTAAAATGCTATTTTTGTCCAGAACATTACTACCACTTTTTCTTTAATTTCCAGTATTATACATTATTATTATAAGTTGATAATAATGTTTAATATGCCCTCAAGTTTTCTAATTTGTATCTTCACTACTTCTGATATCCTAGTAATTCCTTTTGAGATTTTCCTATTCTGTCTACCTGAAATATATCCTTTAACATTTCTTTAGTGAGTTTCTATTCATGATAAAGTCAACTTTCCTATGAAAATGTCTCATTACACCCTTTTATTTCTTCTCAGCAGTTTGAAATTGCTATTTTTACTACTGGTCTTAAGAAGTAGGCTATCTGTTTATTTCATTGCATGTGTGTGTGTGTGTGTGTGTGTGTGTGTGTGTGTGTGAGAGAGAGAGAGAGAGAGAGAGAGAGAGAGAGAGAGAGAGAGAGAGAGAGGATTGAACCAAGGGCATTCTACCTCCAAGATATACCTCCTTTTTTAACTTTTTGTTTTGAAACAGGGTCTTCTTGCTAGGTTGCTGAGAGTCTACCTTAGTTGCTGAGGCTGTCTGGAACCTTAGATTCTCCTGGTTTAGTCTCCTAAGCACTGGGATTAGAGGCATATACTACCACACCCAGCCTCATTGTTCTTAAATAGGATTTTCCCCTTTATCTGCTATTAAAGTTTTCCTCTATGGTTTTCTGATGTTTCACTATCATATGCCTAGGTATAAATTTATTTTTATGCATCATATATTTTATGAATTTATAGATTCATCTTTTAATAAGTTTTTTTGTTAGTGCTGGGGATTGAACCCAGGGGCATTCTACCTCCAAGTTATACCCCTAGCCCTATTTTTTATTCTTTATTTTGAAACAAGGTCTCACTAAGTTGCAGAGGACCTCAATAAGTAACTACCTGTGATCCTCCTGTCTTAGCCTCTCAGTACTGAGATTAGAAGCATGTGCCACAATGCCCAGCTGATTCTTGGAAATTTCTAAGAAAATTATACATCATGGCTCTACTTAAGAAATCTGATAAATACATTTTTTCCCTTTTCATTCTGTCTTCTAACCTTTCTTTCCTATTTTCTATCACTTTGTCCATCTATTAAATCTAAGGGAACTTCCCAAATTTATCCTAAAGTTCAGAAATGTTGTATTAAATTGTGTCCTACACGCTATTTTTATACAGTGACACAGGTAGAATGCCATGTGATCACTGGACTTATGGTGGCATGGTCAAAAAATGCCAAATATTGCCATAAAACCACCAGAGACCAGGTGACAGGCATGGGACAGATTCTTCCTCATAGCTCTCAGAAGGCATCTATTAGTTCCTGCCAACATCTTGGTTTTGGACTTTTAGCCTCCAGAATTCTTAAATAATGTATTTCTGTTGTTTCAAGCTACTAAGTTATTGGTGCTTTGTTATGGCAATCCTAATAAACCAGTAAAGATTTTTATGACTGATGATTTTTTCTCATTTTTAGAAGTATTTTATTTTTAAAAAATATCTTTTAAAATATTTCTCATTGATCTTGATTTTGATTCTATATTTAAAACATATTACCATATATTCTATACATAATAATTCTTATATGTTAAATTCTTGATAGTCCAATTATACTCTGCAATTTCTGCTGACTCTTAGTTATGAGTAGTTGTTTTATAATTAGTAGTTTGGTTTTTTTTTTTTTTTTGCGGTACTGGGGATTGAACTCAGGGGCATTCTACCTCCGAGCTACACCCCCAACCCTATTTTTTATTCTTTATTTTGAAACCGAGTTTCACTAAGTTGTGGAGTGCCTCACTAGGTAGCTGAGGCTGGCCGCGAACCCGGATCCTCTGGTCTCAGCCTCCCGAATGCTGGGATTACAAGCGTGCGCCACCACGCCCGGCTTATAATTAGTAGTTTTGAATTGCTAGCTTATATACATTTCCAGTTTATCCATTGGAATCCTGAGTTGAGAGTCTAATAATCCAGAAAGAACTTGCATCAGCTTCATCAGTCACCTTCAGGTATTAATTTCCAGCTTTGAATCTCCAAGCTCACACTGCTATTGAATATCAGAAACCCAAATCAACATACATTGGGAAATGATGTCTATAAATTCTCATGAGAAGCTTTTTTTCCCCTCTCCAGTGCCTTCTGAGACAGAGAAATTGCCTCTTTATGAAGGGTCTCAATTGCACCTTTCTACCTTCTGTGTTACCAGGGCCATATCTGCTGGTCCACAAACAAATGTGAAGGTGTTAATCTATAGTCTAATTTCTTAAGCAGATGAAATCTGGTTAAAATGGGATAGTAGCTTTAAATTTACAAAGTAGCAAGAATGATCTAAAATGTGTTTGAAAGCTAACATAAGAAGGCATATCTGTCCATCCAAAAAAATTTTTTTAAAGAGCTCCTAAAAGAATCTCAAATTATTTATCTCTGCATCCATATAATTAAATGTATTTTTACTACATTCTCTTCTAGCCCACACCATAAAAACTATTTAAAACTTTTATATAATACCAGATGATGAATCTTTCAATGTTCTGTAAACTTTTAACTATCGTGACACAAGTGTAGAAATCATAACTCAGTGTTGGAGTTGGAGAATAGAACACTTGAATGTTCTGGAATATCCTGTATTATGGCATATGATAAAAAATAGTCACATACGTTATTTCTAGAAAATAGGATGAATGCTTCCTAAAATTTAAAAATTACCAAATTTTTATTTAATTATGCAATTCAAATGATTGTATCACATTAAATGTTATCATTTGGAGGGAGAAGAGAGGATTTCCTAAAATCCATACTATAGATGATGGTTGCTATTGACTGACACTTTCCAACCTACTCATATAACAATACCAACAGTAAGAGTAGCAACATTTTAAATTGGAGAAAATAGCAGGTGTTGAATTTATTGAATTTCTACATTTTTCTTCAGTTTTTAATTTAGTAATTGTTATGTTTTTTCCAGTCCCTAGCACCATCTCATCACCACAGTAAGCAAAAGAAGAGTTGACAAGGAAATAAATATGTTACTTCTCAAAAGAGAAGGAGGAAAACACTTTTGTGAGGAAGAATGCACTAGAAACTTTATTGGAATCATTGTTTATCATTTTATTAACTGTACTACAAATCATGTTGATTGGACTGAACTTCATTGTTTCTTCTATCACTAATGTATCCTTAAAAACAAACCAAATAAGCCGGG
>PVLC010035910.1:0-16075 GCA_004027655.1 Graphiurus murinus | reverse complement strand
AAAAAAGAGCCGGGCGTGGTGGCGCACGCTTGTAATCCCAGCATTTGGGAGGCTGAGACCGGAGGATCCGGGTTCGCGGCCAGCCTCAGCTACTCAGTGAGGCACTCCGCAACTTAGTGAGACTCGGTTTCAAAATAAAGAATAAAAAATAGGGCTGGGGGTATATCTCGGAGGTAGAACGCCCCTGAGTTCAATCCCCAGTACCGCAAAAAAAAAAAAAAAAAAAAAAAGATATACTCTGAAGTTTCTAATAACTCCTTTACACTAATGACAAAGCAAATTACTTTTGTTACTTATAGCAACACTATAGAATTTTCTTTGTCCACATTTTTAGTTCTTTTCCTTTTCCTAGAATAGAATTTCCTCTATTTATTTACCTAATTTTTTTTTTAAGTGGTCTTAAAGATTGAACCTAAAGGCATTCTACTTCCGAGCTACACTCCCAGCCCTATTTTGTTTTTATTTTGAAACAGGGTCTCACTAGGTGGATGAGTGTCTCACTATTTGCTTAGGCTGTCCTTGCGATCCTCCTGTCTCAGCCTCCCAAGTACTGGAATTACAAGTATGCGTCACCATGCCTGGCTTTATTTTTTATTTTGAAACAGGGTCTAAATAAGTAGTTGCTGAGAAACTTGTTAAGTTGCTGGGGCTCGCCTTGAACCTTTGATCCTCCTGTCTTAGCCTCCAAAGTATTGGGATTACCATCATGCCTGGGTTCCTTCATTTTTTTTTTTTTTTGGTACTGGGGATTGAACTCAGGGGCGTTCTACCTTCAAGCTATACCCTCAGCCCTATTTTCTATTCTTTACTTTGAAACCAGGTCTCACTAAGTTGCAGAGGGCCTCACTAGGTAGCTGAGGCTGGCCGCGAACCCAGATCCTCCAGTCTCGGCCTCTCAAATGCTGGGATTACAAGCGTGCGCCACCATGCCCGGCTTGGGTTCCTTCATTTTTTTTTTGCAGTACTGGGGATTGAACCCAGCGGCATTCTACCTCTGAGATATACCCCCAGCTCTATTTTTTTTTTTTTTAATTCTTTTATTTTGAAACAGGGTCTCTCTAAGTTGTGGAGGGCCTCACTAAGCAGCTGAGGCTGGCTGTGAACCCAGATCCTCCGGTCTCAGCCTCCCAAATGCTGGGATTACAAGCGTGCGCCACCACGCCCGGCTTGGGTTCCTTCATTTAAAAATTCAATTTTGTGCCTTTGGGAAAACTTCTCTTGACGAATACTAAGAATATAAATCTGGGCTGGTGGTACATACTTGTAATCCAGTACTTCTACAATGTAACAAGATTCTTCAGCAACCTAGTGGGACTATTTTTTTTTTTTTTTTGCCTACTGGGGATTGAACCCAGGGGTATTCTACCTCGAGCTACACCTCTAGCCCTATTTTTTATTCTTCACTTTGAAACCGGGTTTCACTAAGTTGTGGAGGGCCTCACTAAAGTAGCTGAGGCTGGCTGTGAACCTGCGATCCTCCTGTTGTGAGCCTCCTGTCTCAGCCTCCCAAGTACTGGGATTACAAGTACGTGGTGCCATGCCTGGCTGGGACCCTGTTTTAAAACAAAAAATAAGTAGAGTTGGGGTGAGCTCAGAGATAGGGGGGGAAAAAAAAGAATATAAATTACCTTTGCCAACAATGGGCATGCATAACATGCCCACAGCTGCCAGTGTGTGTTCCACAAGACAGATCAGGGTGCATGAATAATGGATCATATTTTTCTGCATTACAAAACAAAAGAACAAGCACTTAATTTTCTTATAACAAATGTGTAACTTTAAATTTGTGAAATCATTGATAAGGATTTATAAACCTGAAATGAAATGCTGGTTTATTCCTTTCATTTAGTATATCAATAATTTATGCAAGACCAGGATTATTGAAAGGACTAATTTTTATCACTGTGAGAAAATTAAACATTCCTGAATTGTAAGCTGCAATTGGAGTGCTGTAGTTAAGTCATCAGCCGTCTATATTTGTGAATTCGGCATCCATAGATTCAATCAACAACGGATTAAAGTATTAGGGGAAAAATGTGCCTGTACTGATATACAGACTTTTTCCTTGTCATTATTCACTAAATGACAATGTGACAGCTATTTACATAACATTAACAATGTAGTATGTATCATAAGCAATCTAAAGGTGATTTAAAATCTATGGCAGAAGGTACATCAATTATATGCAAATGTTATATACCATTTTATATAAGGGACTTGTGCATTTAAAGATTTTGGTATGCAATGGAGTCTTGGGGAACTAATTCCTCACAAGTCCTAAGAGATGACTATACATACCCAATCTTTGGGCGCTGACAGATTCCAATTTCTTCTACCATGCCCTCATGCCCTGAGCCTTTGCTACATTCAGGGAAACGGGGTTAAAGTGATCTCTAATAAACAAGGTATGTTTTGGCAGTAATGGATACTCCTATGAAGAGCTTGCTGATGCTAGGTGTGTTGGCGCATGCTTGTAATCCCAGTACTTGGGAGGCTCACAGGTTTGAGGACAGCCTCAGCAAGTAGTGAGACTCTCATCAACCTAGTGAGACCGTTTCCAAATAAGAAATAAAATTGAGCTGGGGGTGTGGCTCGAAGGTAGAATGCCTCTGGGTTCAATCCCCAGCCCCCCCCCCCACACACAAAAGCTTGCTGAAAGACACTCAGGCAGAGAATAACCACAGCACTATAGCAGAGCCAAAGTGAGAACACAGCACATGAGCTCACAACAGATGAAATGGGAAAGAAAAGTAACGCAGAGTCTTCTGGTGCCAATTTTATATTCAAGGAAGATAAAAAAATGAAGACAAGATGGATGTCTGTCTTCTTTTGGAATTTTTTGAATTGTTTATGTAAATTAGTATAATCTTAGAAATTCCATAATACTCTACCAAAAATTATTCATGTTTCAATTTGCTTTATATACTAGGCAAGTACAAATGTCACAGTATAAAGAGAACCTTTTCCAACCAGGTGTAGGGATTTACACCTATAATCCTAGTACTTGGGAGGCTGAGACTGGAGGATTGCAGGTTTAAGGGCAGCCTCTGCATTGCAGCAAGACTCTCAGCAACCTAGCAAGACCCTGTTTCTTTTTTTTTTTTTTTTTTGCGGTACTGGGGATTGAACTCAGGGGCATTCTACCTCCGAGCTACACCCCCAGCCCTATTTTTTATTCTTTATTTTGAAACCGGGTCTCACTAAGTTGCAGAGTGCCTCACTAGGTAGCTGAGGCTGGTCGAGAACCCGGATCCTCCGGTCTCAGCCTCCCAAATGCTGGGATTACAAGCGTGCGCCACCACGCCCGGCTAGGATTGCAGGTTTGCGGCCAGCCTTAGCAACCTCCTGAGGCCCTCTACAACTTAGTAAGATCCTGTTTCAAAATAAAGAATAAAATAGGGCTGGGGGTGTAGTTTGGAGGCAGAATGTCCTTACGTTCAATCTCCAATACCACAGAGAAAAAAGAACCTTTTAATGATATAAATTGTGAAAATATTTGGAAAATCCACTTACTGCCAGCCAAAGTTTTTTCTTCAGGAAGTAATGAATTAAAGTAAATTAGGAACTTTATCTTTGACTTGGAATGAATTTATAAAGTACTTAGTTTTGTGTGGTACTGGGGATTGAATTCAGGGGCAACTCTACCTGAGCCCTATTTTATATTTTTGAAACAGAGTCTCACTAAGTGGCAGAGGACCTAAGTCGTTGAGACTGGCCGTGAACCTGTGATCTTCCTGTCTCAGCCTCCCAAGTACTGGAATTACAAGCATGCGCCACCATGCCCAGTTTAAAGAACTATTTTTTTTTTTTTGCGGTACTGGGAATTGAACTCGGGGCATTCTACCTCCAAGCTATACCCCCAGTCCTATTTTTTATCCTTTATTTTGAAACCAAGTCTCACTAAGTTGCTGAGTGCCTCACTAGGTAGCTGAGGCTGGCCGCGAACCCGGATCCTCCGGTCTCAGCCTCCCAAATGCTGGGATTTCAAGCGTGCGCCACCACGCCCGGCTTAAAGAACTATTTTTAAAGATGAAAGAGAACAAACTTTAATAAGGGTGCTTCAGAGCCACAACGGAAGACTTTCCCTTTATGGAGAAGGCAGCCCATAAACTAATGGGCTCTAATGGGCTCTTGAACCTTCTTTCTAGTCTTCAATGTGAAGGACACTAGCTAAGTAAGGGCTTTGGAAATTCCCAAGACAAAATTCTTCAAGAAGTTCACTGCGGCTGGGAGTGTGGTGTACACCTATAATCCCACCTACTTGGGAGGTTAGGGCAGGAGGATCTCAAGTTCACGACCAGCTGTGGCAACTTAGTGAGATCTTGTTTCAAAATATAAAGGTGTGCGTGGACACTTGTAATCATGAATAGGGGCACACACAGAGTGCAGTCCAGGCCCCTGTGGGAACAAATGGCTTCCTCCCTGTGCTGCGGGAAGCGGGCCCTCAATGTAGTCTCTGCCTCAGTGGAAGTCAGATCTCTTTCGAGGGTGCCCTGCAACTAGTCATTTACCACTGCTGGGGTGTAAGAGCCACTCCCTCACCCTAACTCAGGATAGTTCTCAAGGGCCCTCCATCCCCATCGGTGTCCTTCCCATGACGCTGAGCCCACGCTCTCCCTGATGGATGTCCTGCAGTGATCTTGGTTTCAAAACTGTGTTTTTTTTTTTTTTTTTTTTGCGGTACTGGAGATTGAACTCAGGGACATTCTACCTCCAAGCTACACCCCCAGCCCTATTTTTTATTCTTTATTTTGAAACCGGGTCTCGATAAGTTGTGGAGTGCCTCACTAGGTAGCTGAGGCTGGCCGAGAACCTGGATCCTCCGGTCTCAGCCTCCCAAATGCTGGGATTACAAGCATGCGCCACCATACCCGGCTAAAACTGTGTTTTCTGGGGAACCCTATCTGCAGTAGTATCACCATTCCAAGTCCGAACCACGTGATGACTTACAGCAATGTCCTTGAAAGCGTTTACTCTGAAGCCGGGCGTGGTGAGGAACGCTTGTAATCCCAGCATTCGGGAGGCTGAGACCGGAGGATCTGGTTTCTCGGCCAGCCTCAGCTACCTAGTGAGGCCCTCCACAACTTAGTGAGACTCGGTTTCAAAATAAAGAATAAAAAATAGGGCTGGGGATGTAGCTCAGAGGTAGAATGCCCCTGAGTTCAATCCCCAGTACCGCAAAAAAAAAAAAAAAAAAAAATCGCATGTCACCAAACGCATTACTGGCAGTCATGAACAGGGCAGATGAAGACTTGGCTGTGACTTACCTGGATCCTGGATAAATTTACTTCTGTTTTTGGATAGTACAGTTGATCTTTGAACAAATGCTGCCAAGACCATCGCCCTGCTTTCCACGTTAACTTCCTGCTCTTCTTGGCACAATATACAGGTAACAAATTGCCTTTGTTCAGGGACCCGAGTCTGTGCAGGGCCCAATGCTGTAAGTGTCACATCTGAAACCATGGGGCTGCAACAAAACAGTTATGAATATAATGAATAAGCCCCAGAAGTTTTTACACAATCATAAAACAGGCAAGTACACTATTTTGTATGTGTGGGGGGAGTACTGGAGATTAAACCTAGGGGTTCAACTACTGAGCAATACTGCCAGGCCTTTTTATTTTGAGACAGAGTCCTGCTAAGTTGCCCAGACTGGCCTCAAACTTGAGATTCTCCTGCCTCAGTCTCCCATGTCACAGGCAACAGATGTGCACTATTGCACATGGCTATGTACATTTTTTTTTTTGGTACTGGGAATTGTACCCAGGGGCATGCTACCTCTGAGATAAACCCTAATCCTTTTTTACCAAAAATTTTTTTTTTTTTTTTTTTGGCGGTACTGGGGATTGAATGTAGGAGCGTTCTACCTCCGAGCTACACCCCCAGCCCTATTTTTTATTCTTTATTTTGAAACAGGGTCTCACTAAGTTGTGGAGTGCCTCACTAGGTAGCTGAGGCTGGCCTTGAACTCGGATCCTCCTGTCTCAGCCTCCCAAATGCTGGGATTACAAGCGTGCGCCACCACGCCCGGCCAAAAAAAATTTTTTTTTGTGATACTGGGGATTGAACCCACAGGAATGCTACCTCTGAGCTACACCTCCAGCCTGTTTCATTTTTTTGTTTTTGAAATAGGGTCTTGTTAGGTTGCTGAAAGTTGCTACTTGCTGAAGCTATCCTTGAACCTACAATCCTCCTGTCTCAGCCCCCTAGCCCTGGGATTACAGGTGTGTGCCACTGCACTCAGCTTTTGTTTTGTTTTGTGGCCCTGGGTATTGAACCTAGAGGCACTCTATCTCCAAGCTTCACCCCCAGTCCAACTTTATTTCTTATTTGGAAGCAAGGTCTTGCTAGGCTGAGAGACTCACTAAATTGCTGAGGCTGGCTTCGAACCTGTAATCCTCCTAAATACTGGGATTACAGGGGTGTGCCACTGTGCCCGGCTTAGGTAAATTTTTTGTTTGGTATTAGGAAATGAATCCAGGGGTATCCTAGCTCTGAGCTAGACACTCAAGACCTATTTTACTTTTTATTTTGAAATAAGGCCCCATAAGATGCTGAGACTGGCTTCAAACCTGCAATTCTCCCTTCTTTCTCAGCCTCTCAAGATAACAATCATGTACCATCATGCCTGGCTTGGTATGTATTTTTATTTTTTTTTTGTTAGAACTGGAAATTGAACCCAGGGACATTCTACCTGAGCCACACCCCCTTGTCCTTTCTATATTCTGTTTGGAAACAGGGTCTAAATTGTTGAGGCTGGCCTCAAACCTGTGATCTTCCTGTCTCAGCCTCCCAAGTACTGGGATTACAGGTGTGCACCACCATGCTCGGTCAGAATGTACATTTTGAACAACTGGTTTTGATAACTTGAATTTCCAAGGATATTCTATGTATTAAAACCATCTCCTAGCCGGGTATGGTGGTGCACGCTTGTAATTCCAGCATTTGGGAGGCTGAGACCAGAGGATCTGGGTTCGCAGCCAGCCTCAGCTACCTAGTGAGGCACTCTGCAACTTAGTGAGACCCTATTTCAAAATAAACAAAAATTAGGGCTGGAGGTATGGAAAAACCATCTCCTTTAGCCGGGCATGGTGGTGCAGATTTCTGTTCTCAGAATGTGGGAAGCTGAAAGAGGAAAATCACAGGCTCTTGGCCAGCCTCAGCAACTTAGTGAGAACCTATTTCAATCCCAGTGCTTGGGAAGCTGAGATAGGAGGATCACAGATTGGAGGATAGCCTCAGGAACATGGTAAGACTCTCAATAACCTAGAGAGACCTTGTTTCAAAAGAAAAAATAAAACGGAACCAGGCGTGGTGGCACACCCTTGCAATCCCAGCATTTGGGAAGCTGAGACCAGAGGATCTGGGTTCGTGACCAACCTAAGCTACTTAGTGAGGCACTCCGCAACTCAGTGAGACCCTGTTTCAAAATGAAAAGAATAAAAATTAGGGCTGGGGGTACAGCTCGAAGGTAGAATGCCCCTGAGTTCAATCCCCAGTACTGCAAAAATAAATAAATAAATAAATAAATAAATAAATAAATAAATAAATAAATAAAATGGAGCTGGAAGTGTTGCTCAGAGGTAGAGTGCCCTGGGTTCAACCCCAAATACCACAGCAAACTATAAATAAACAAACAGACCACAACCCAATATGCACTACAGATGCCAGATACAGGTTCCAACTTAGTGTACTCATTTTTTCTTGAATATCAAGGGTCTTGTGTCTATTAAATTACTTTAAGATTAAAAACGTACTTATGAAGCCGGGTGTGGTGGTGCACTCTTGTAATCCCAGTACTTGGGAGGCTGAGACAGGAGGACTGCAGGTTCAAAGTCAGCCTCAGCTACTTAGTGAGGCACTCCACACTTAGTGAAACCCTGTTTCAAAATAAAGAATAAAAAATAGGGGTGGGGGTGTAGCTCAGCGGTAGAACACCCCTGGGTTCAATCCCCAGTACTGCAAAAAAAGAAAAGAAAAAAAGTACTTATGCCAGGCGTGGTGGCATGAACCTGTAATTCTAATACTTGGGAGGCTGAGACAGGAGGATCAAAGGTTCAGCCTCAGCTACTTAGTGAGGCCCTCCACAACTTAGTGAGACCCTCTTTCAAAATAAAGAATAATAAATAGAGCTGGGGGTGTAGCTTGAAGGTAGAATGCCTCTGGGTGTGGTACATGCCTGTAACCCCAGTACTTGGAAGTCAGAGACAGGAGGATCGTAGGTTCAACGACAGCCTCTGTGACTTAGTGAGATGCTCAGCAACACAGAGAGACCCTGCTTCAATACAAAATATAAAAAGGGCGGGGGTGTAACTGGAGGTACAATGGCCCTGGGTTCAATCTCCGGTCATATACAAACACTGCCTCTAGGTGAAAGCTACCCGTTGAGCGATGACAAACGCATGGCTGTTTTCTTTACCTGTTGTCGAGCGCAGGCGAGGCAGAGGTATCCAGCTCCAATGTCTGCTGAAAGAGCTCTTTGTTCTCGTCAATGAAGTGCCGCTGCATCTCGGACATCTGGGCCATGATCTTCTCTCTGCGCAGCCGGGCAATCTCAGCTTTCCGCTTTCTCTCAGCTTTGTCTTTGTCTCTTGAACTCTGAAATTATGCTTCATTCAATTAGATCATTAGATGTTAAATGCACATTATCTTCCTCAACTCAAGGTAGAAATATTTTTTTTTTATACTGAGGATTGAATCCAGGGGTGTTATATTCTGAGCTACACCCCCGGCCCTATTTTTTATTTTGAAACAGGGTCTCACTAAGTTGCGGAGGGTCCCGTTAAGTTGCTGAGGCTGACTGTGAATTTACAATCCTCCTGTCTCAGCCTCCCAAGTACTAGGATTACAAGTGTGTTCCACGATGCCCGGTTGAAATATCTTTATTATAGATATTAATAAAACTATCCTACAGAAGCCGGGCGTGGTGGCGCACGCTTGTAATCCCAGCATTCGGGAGGCTGAGACCGGAGGATCCGGGTTCGCGGCCAGCCTCAGCTACCTAGTGAGGCACTCCGCAACTTAGTGAGATTCGGTTTCAAAATAAAGAATAAAAAAAAAAAATGGGGCTGGGGGTGTAGCTCGGAGGTAGAATGCCCCTGGGTTCAATCCCCAGTACCGAAAAAATAAAAACAAAAACAAAAAACTATCCTACAATCTTCTTCCTTTAAATCAGAGAAAAGACACTTAATCTAACAGTTAAAAAAGGCCGTGTGAGCCAGGCGTGGTGGCGCATGCTTGTAATCCCAGTACCTGGGAGGCTGAGACGGGAGGATCCAGGTTTGAGGCCAGTCTCAGCTACTTAGTGAGGCCCTCCACAACTTAGTGAGACCCTGTTTCAAAATAAAGAATGAGAAAAATAGGACTGGGGGCGCAGCTTGGAGGTAGAATGCCCCTGGGTTCAATGCCGAAAAAAAAAAAAAAAAAAAAAAAAAAAGGCGAGGCGTAGTGACACACACTTGTAATCCCAGCATTTGGGAGGCTGAGACCGGAGGATCCAGGTTTGAGCCTGTCTCAGCTACCTAGTGAGGCACTCCACAACTTAGTGAGACCCTGTTTCAAAATAAAGAATAAAAAAAATAGGGCTGGGGGTATAGCTCAGAGGTAGAATGCCCCTGAGTTCAATCCCCAGTACCGCAGAAAAAATAAAATAAATAAAATTAACAGTTAAAAAAATTGTCACAACAAACAATGATAAATAGTGGCACATTTCTTAAATAATATCAACTACCAATTTATTGCAGATTTTTTTTTTTTTTTTTTTTTTTTTTGTGGCACTGGAGATTGAACTCAGGGGCATTCTACCTCTGAGCTAAACCTCCAGCCCTATTTTCTATTCTTTATTTTGAAACAGGGTCTCACTAAGTTGCAGAGTGCCTCACTAGGTAGCTGAGGCTGGCTGCGAACCCGGATCCTCCAGTCTCAGCCTCCCAAGTACTGGGATTGCATGCGTGCACCACCACATCCAGCTCAGATAAATATAATTTGTTCATACTGACTTTGCTATAATTTTTCAGTATTATCACACACACTTTTGTCAGTGCTGGAGATCAAGCCAGTGCCTCCTGCACACGGGCTCCACCTATGACGTACACCCCAGCCCAACACACTCTACTGCACATACCTCTTCCATTACAGTTCCTTCTGCCTCTGCCAGGGGACTGGTACATGAGCTCTCTCTTATTTTCTTAATAGTATTAAAAGTCTAAAACAAAAGTATAAGTTATATCCTGAAATTATGAAACACCACTGCAATGTACAAATAACAAATATTTAATGTTTCTCACAAGAGTTAAGCAAAGCAGGAAATGTTACCTTTAGTATCCACCTAATCATGTCTTTGTGAACTTGTAGGTATGGAGCATTTTGCAGTGTCTCCAGCATGGCTAGTATGCTTGGAGAATTGTTTGGTTCACCAGGTTCTAAGGCAGAAAAAAATAAAGGCACCATAACCACAGCTGATACTTGAGAGTACTTGGTCCTCGGCACAAGATGATAAATGTAGCTGCTTATAATAATCTGTTGCCTGTCATTTGATTAGAGCTCTACTTATTAGAGAGTCTCGAGAAAGTGACATGTTTGTATTTTACAAACAAGCTGTTAACAACCAGAATCTGTTAAGCATTCAAAACCAACTTCTTTTTTTTTTTTTTTTTTGCGGAACTGGGGATTGAACTCAGGGGCATTCTACCTTCGAGCTATGCCCCCAGCCCTATTTTTTATTCTTTATTTTGAAACCGAGTCTCACTAAGTTGTGGAGTGCCTCACTAGGTAGCTGAGGCTGGCCACGAACCCAGATCCTCCGGTCTCAGCCTCCCGGGATTACAAGCATGCGCCACCACGCCCGGCTTCAAAACCAACTTCTTATAACAAATGATTATTGTAATATTCTTTTGTGGTACTGGGGATTGAACCCAGGGGCATTCTACCTCTGACATACACACCCAGCCTTATTTTATTTTTTGCGGTACTGGAGATTGAGCCCAGGGACATTCTACCTCTGAGCTACACCCCCAGCCCTACTTTTTATTCTTTATTTTGAAACATGGTCTAAGTTGCGGAGGGCTTCACTAAATAGCTGAGGCTGGCTGCGAACCCACATCCTCCTGTCTCAGCCTCCCAAGTACTGGGATTGCAAGTGTGGGCCACCACGCCCGGCTCTTTATTTTTTATTTGAAACAGGGTCTCACTAGGTTGATGACATTCTCACTACTTGCTGAGGCTGTCCTTGAACCTGCTATTCTCCTGTCTCGGCCTCCCAAGTACTGGGCTTACACGGGTGCGCCACCAAGCCTGACTTTATAAATGATTATTTAAATTGCTCACTTCTTGAGTTAGTTTAGTAAAAAGTAGATACATACTTGAAATCTTCTGAGTGAAGGTAAATGTTACTACATGCTCTTCCATGACATTCTCTAAATGTTGTTTTTCTTCTTGTAGTGCCATTCCAATTAAATGTAACACCTCAAAATAAAATGTTTGTAATTTTTAGTAAAAATATCAAGTACTTTTTTTTTTTTTTTTTGGTACTGGGGATTGAACCATTCTACCTCTGAGCTATACCCCCAGTCCTATTTTTTAGTCTTTATTTGAAACAGGGTCTCACTAAGCTGAGGAGGGCCTCACTAAGTAGCTGAGGCTGGCCGCAAACCTAGATCCTCTAGTCTCAGCCTCCCAAGTACTGGGATTACAAGCGTGCATCACCATGCCCAGCCAAGTACATATTCTTATCAGCAATAACAAAAGAATTAAATAATTACTGAAAAAGATAAATCAAATTACTAAATTATTAAATCAAATTATTAAAGACTAAAGGCAATACAAACAATTCTAAATACTATTTTTTTTTTGTGGTATGGGAGATTGAGCTCAGGGGCATTCTATCTCTGATTTACAGCCCCAGCCCTATTTTGTTTTTATTTTGAAACAGGGTCTCTCTAGGTTGATGAGTCTCACTACTTGCTGAGGCTGTCCTCGAACCTGTGATCCTTCTGTCTCAGTCTCCCAAGTACTAGGATTATACAAGTGTGCGCCACCAGGCCTGGCTCTAATTTTTATTAAATTTAAGACTGAGGTTCATTCTGTAATAAAGACTTCTTCGCAATGAAAATAAAATTTTCTATTTCAGTCGGTAAAAAATTCAAGTGCAACAATTCACAATATCCAAAATATGGAACCAACCTAGGTGTCCACCAACAGACGAATGGCTTACAAATTATGGGAAATACAATGGAATTCTACTTAGTAATAAGAAAGAACAAAATTATGTCATTTGCAAGAAAATGGAAGGACCTGGAGAATATTATGTTAAATGAGATTAGCCAGTCAAAGAAAGTGAAGGGGCATATGTTTTCTCTAATATGCGCAAACTAGGGAGTAATTGGGATACCAGAGGGAGTCCAGACAATGGAGAAATCTCAGTGGAGACAGAGATGCGGTCGAAGGAAAGGGGAGGGGGAAGTCTGAGGTTCATTAATGGAAATTCTACCATTGACTATGTGTACATATGTGAATATACCAACGTCAAACTCAGTACTCTGTATGGGGAAGGGGGGTGGGGCCACCAAGGGCTGTGTGCATGTATGTCACTGTCAACATGATTTACATTATGACTATAATGCACCAATAAAAGCACATTATTAAAAAAAAAAATCAAGTACAAATTCTTAGGGTAAGCTAAAATTACCACCAAGTTGGCCAAATTCATATAATACAAATTTTCATTTTTTCCCCATAGCTATAGTGTTTTGAAAAAAAAAAATCTTCTAATAGTCACTGGCTCAATGATTACAGAGCTGAAGGCTCTAAGGTGTAGTTATGCAGCGTGAAATTACCCAGTTCAATTTCTCTAAGAATTTTTTTTGTGTGGTACTGGCAATTGAACCCAGGGGCATTCTACCTCTGAGCTACACCTTCAGCCCAATTTTATGTTTTATTTTGAAACAGGGTTTCAATAAGTTGTGGAAGGCCTCACTAAGTAGCTGAGTCTGGTCATGAACCTGCGATCCTCCTGTCTCACCCTCCCATGTACTGGGATTACAAATGTGTGCCACCACACCCAGCCTAAATCTGTGTGTGTGTGTGTGTGTGTGTGTGTGTGTGTGTGTATGTGTTTACTGGGAATTGAACCCACGGGCATTCTACCTTTGAGCTATACTCCTAACCCTCTTATCCTTTTCTTTTTTTTTAACTTTTTACTTTGCTGAGGTTCTTGCTAAGTTGCTAAGTCTGGTCTCGATTCTAAGATCCTCCTGTCTCAGCCCCCCAAATACTGGGATGACAGGCATGTGCCACCACACCTGGCAGGACTAAATTTTAGTTATCTGTGAAACAGACTTTTTGTCTGAAATGCCACATGGTTTATTAAAATCTTTATGGTTTTTCGCATATCTGACAAAAAAATTCCTTACCAGACTTTTAAGAAAACCTGTAACTCCATTGAGTCTATCTGCATTTTCACTGTTTTATTCAGCCCCCAATCTTTGAAGGAGGTTTGGGGCTCTCGCCATCTTTCCCTTCACAAAGGGCAGCTGGTGGTGAGACCTGAACTACATGAGCCAGACGATATGACTGTATACACAGGTAAATACTGGCCACGCCTCCTGTGCCATCATTTCCACAAATATTTTACTCACACAGTAATGAGAGTGTCTAGGACACCACAGGTCTCTGCTTTTATTCTTTATTTTGAAACCGAGTCTCACTAAGTTGCAGAGTGCCTCACTAGGTAGCTGAGGCTGGCTGCGAACCCGGATCCTCCGGTCTCAGCCTCCCGAATGCTGGGATTACAAGCGTGCGCCACCACGCCCGGCTTAGGTCTCTGCTTTTATATTTTAAATACTTTTTTTTTTTTTTGGTACTGGGGATTGAACCCAGGGCATTCTACCTCCAAGCTACACCACCAGCCCAATTTTATTTCTTATGTGTAAACAGTGTCTCTAAGTTGCAGAGGCCGGCTCTAAACCTGGGATCCTCTCGTCTCAGCCTCCTGAGTACTAGGATCACAAGCATACGCCACCATGCATGGCCCATAAATACATATTTTTTAAGTGGGAGAAGGGTGTCACACACCTTAGCCAATGATATATATGTTTGCTCAGACAACTGAAAAAACGGTAGCTGTGGAGGAAGACTTGCCTGCATTTGAGTCATGGTTTTACTATGTCCAAGCTGCATGTTTGCTCAAGGAAACCCTCTGAGACCATGGCATCATCTTTAGCCTAGAAAAACACTGCTTCCCTTTAGAGTTCTGAGAACTGCATTGTTACTAGATCACATACTAGTTGAGTAACATGCAAAGTTAAATAAACCTCACTGAAACCTACCTGGCTTCCTCACTTATAAGTGGAAAGAGGAGTGATTATTAATGGAGAATTCAATGAGATAACCTAAGAATTCAAACATGATTTTAGACTTACCACCTTTTTGTTATAGAAGTCTCCAAGTCTCAATTTCAATTGTAAAATATGAGTACTGATGAACTCATGGATTTTGGGAGAATTAAATGAGAAACATAAACAAGCTAATCCATCACAGCAGTATCAGAGCACTTCATATGCAGAGGCCAGGACCAATGACGCAGATATACTGACTATTGGGACCGAGGTAGTCAGAGCCAGGTGGTATAAAGCCCTGGCAGCCATACATTTTCATTGTCAGACTCAAAAGGAGTAACAATATACTATATTGCATAGTAAGGTAATACAGCACATTTTTCTCCTAATTTTTATGTGTATAGATACGGACAAAAGGTTTTTCTTTTACTACAAAACATAAAATATATATAATCAATATCTGCAAACCTACCCTTTGCAGCATAGACTCTGACCAGGCATATCCATTATGTTCTACGGCCCACTGTAGTATCGTTCTCATGATGCACAACATGACATCTGACTGCAAGATGTTAACTAGACTTGCAAACAAAGGGCAGAACGGAGGCAAAACCGGAGGTGGAAGTGCTGGAAACAAAGAACAGGTTTTTATTTTATTTACTGATTTATTTTGGTACTGGGGAGTGAATCCAGGGGCATTCTACCTCCGAGCTACACCCCCGGCCCTATGTTTTTTTGTGTGGTACTGGGGATTGAACTCAGGGGCATTCTACCTCCAGGCTACACCCTGAGTCCTATTTTTTTATTCTTTTTTTTTGCGGTACTGGGGATTGAACTCAGGGGCATTCTACCTCCGAGCTATCCCCCAGCCCTATTTTTTAATTCTTTATTTTGAAACAGAGTCTCACTAAGTTGCAGAGTGCCTCACTAGATAGCTGAGGCTGGCCGAGAACCCGGATCCTCCGGTCTCAGCCTCCCGAATGCTGGGATTACAAGCATGCGCCACCACGCCCGGCTTCTATTTTTTTATTCTTTATTTTGAAACAGGGTCTCACTAAGTTGTGGAGGGCCTCACTAGGTAGCTGAGGCTGGCTGTGAACCTGTCATCCTCCTGTCTCAGCCTCCCAAGTATTGGGATTACAAGCGTGTGCCACCACGCCCAGCCCGATTTTTTTTTTTTTTTTTTTTTTTTTTTCGGTACTGGGAATTGAACTCAGGGGCATTCTACCTCCGAGCTACACCCCCAGCCCTATTTTTATTCTTTATTTTGAAACCGGGTCTAAGTTGCGGAGTGCCTCACTAGGTAGCTGAGGCTGGCCGCGAACCCGGATCCTCCGGTCTCAGCCTCCCGAATGCTGGGATTACAAGCGTGCGCCACCACGCCCGGCTCCGATTTTTTTTAATATTTTATTTGGAAACAGGGTCTCAGTAGGTTGCTGAGAGCCTTGCTAAGTTGTTACGGCTGGCTTTGAACATGTGATCCTCCTGTCTCAGCTTCCCAAGTACTGAGATTACAAGCGTGCACCACTTCATCCAGCAAGAATTTTTTTTTTTTTTTTGTGGTACTGGGGATTGAACTCAGCGGCATTCTACCTCCGAGCTACACCCCCAGCCCTATTTTTTATTCTTTATTTTGAAACCAAGTCTCACTAAGTTGCGGAGTGCCTCACTAGGTAGCTGAGGCTGGCCGCGAACCCGGATCCTCCGGTCTCAGCCTCCCGAATGCTGGGATTACAAGCGTG